>CM069864.1:84616075-84787411 GCA_036172795.1 Pelodytes ibericus | reverse complement strand
TATAGAGCGAAGATTATTTTAAATGCCCTATCGGTGGGCAACCATTTTGAATTCTATAAACGAATGCTGACAGTCATGAAGCAGGAAACCTGTATTTACTTATTTAAAAAAAAAAAAAAAGAGAGCGTTATTCTATGGAAACTAATAATATCTGAAAACTTGTAGGCCAAGATCTTAATCTTAACACGTTTTATTAGCAATTATTTGGTATAAATACATACTTACATCAACGAGTCTTGGGATAGCCTCGGAGATTTTTTGTTTCTCATAAAAGCTACTTCTTGATTCTCTTAAAAGACATGGCTGACTGAGCTGTTCTAGGTATGAAATAGGGTTGGCCAGCATCTGGCAAAGATGAACATTTCATAATGCTGAAAGAAAAAAAAGATTATACAAAGTTAGCATTTACGCCAAGAAATCAGTGTGGTTCTAACATAGGGGGGGGGGGGGGGGGGGGACTCCTAAATAAGGACAATGGGGGGGGGGGGGGGGGGTAGACTGAAAAAAAGAGAATCCCTCGTTACCAGTTAAGGATTCAATAATGAGACACAATATTATACTTTATTAGCCTCTTGAATAATATAGCTGATCATATCACAAATAAGTACCATCATTCCATTTAACGTTAATTAAGTCTTGTATCTTGGGGAATAAAATAAAGGGAGTGGATTCCAGTCCATCGCAATATGGAGAAATAAAAAATAAAAAAAATTGTAAAAACAGACCTTCGTAAAAAAAAAAAAAAAAAAAACTTATTAGTTTGATAATGAAGAAACATTTTGAAATTAAAATCCAATGTAATATTACTAGGTCATCAGTTATTGGGGATGTCCCATTAATTATGCACAGTTTAATTAGTACACTTGTAGAGGTACAGCATTATAGGAATGGCCAACAAGGTATAGGTTTCTTGCATGTAAATTAAAATGCAGCTCAATAAATGAGTTTACAAGTCTTTTATGTCGTTTTGGGGCTGGTGCAGTAAATCTACATATGAAATAAGATCCAAGGGATTACAATGAAGACATGTCTCTGTCCCCCCCCCCCCCAGCTCCCTCCCCTGTCTCCTTGCAGTTCCCTCCCACTGATGTCTTGCTGCTCTGTGGCCTCCATTCAACATGGTGAATAAATGCTGCATTTTACAGTAAAAATTACCAGGCTGGAGTGCGAGAGACACGGAGACGGTGGTGGTGGTGGTGGTGGGGGGGGAGACTTTCAGCAGAACCACTAAAGATCCCTGGGCTCGGAGTCTACTCGAGTCGGGCTTTGCGGCCTAGTGAAGCCGACACGTTTTTGGGCCTCTGCGGCCACCGTTCGAAGCTTAGAATCTGGAATTCGAAGACGTGGCCGAAGGCATTGTGACCTCCTTCAAGCAGGCACGTCCAAGCCTTACCCCCCAGTGTACCGTCCTCCGTGGTGAAGCTTTAGGATAGCAGTCAGCCTGAACTCCACGGTCCAGCACCGGGAAAGGCCGGGTGCAGGCGGCCTGTGCCCGGAGTCGGACTCCCGCCCTCCGGCCGTGTCTGATCCCGCTGCCTCGGCTGCCGCCGCCTCCGCCGCCGCCTCCTCATCGGCTTCAGTCATGCCCAAAAATTACGACGCGGTGGAGTTTCCCTTCTGCGATGAGGTGTCCAAGTACGAGCGGCTGGCCAAGATCGGCCAGGGCACTTTCGGGTGAGAGCCGGTGGGGGTCACCCCGCGGGCGGTGATGGGTGTCACATGGGTCAATTGCCATCATAACTGGGGGGGGTTGAGCCATGCCCCCCCCCCCACCCTCCCTGTATTATTTATAGTACATGTGTTGGCACATATGTGTAGACATCAGGAGCCGGCCCAGCCATTTTTTTTTGAAGCCAGGTAAATAATATATTATATTATATGGGTTCAGCTAGAACTCCCACCCTTATTATATACAGCATGGGGGGGGGGTGGGGGGGCTTACTTCTAAAGAGCTGCAAGTGGAGCAACATTTATTGGTTTCCATGGTGATGGCTCCATATTTGGAACGCTGGTGTCATTGTGCATGAATTCTATAGATTTGTTACACTGACCCCCACAACCAACGTATTGGGAGTTCTTAAAGGTGGGGAAACTAGTGGCATTACAGTGCATGCTGTAACCCCTCCAAATGTATGTGTAACCCCTCCAAATGTATGTGTAACTCGTACTGTGCCTCAGCGAGATGTTGTAAGAGAACCTCATTGATATACAGTAGTTACTGAGTAACCTTTCAACTCATGGGTTCTTGCAGTTGGACTTGGGAGTCCTTTCTGCATCATGTGTGATGTCATAAATTGGAGACTTCACAGACACATAGAAACATAGAATGTGTCGGCAGATAAGAACCATTCGGTCCATCTAGTCTGCCCAATTTTCTAAATACTTTTATTCGTCCCCAGTTCCCGATCTTATATCTAGGATAGCCTTGTGCCTATCCCACCCATGCTTAAACTCCTTCACTGTGTTTACCACTTCCGCTTGAAGGCTATTCCATACATCCACTACCCTCTCAGTAAAGTAATACTTCCTGATATTACTTTTAAATCATTGCCCCTCTAATTTTAGACTACCGTATTTGCTCGAAATATAAGACAAGGTTTTTTTCAGAGCAAATGCTCTGAAAAATACCCCATGTCTTATATTCAAGGTCGTTTTATAATCTGACCTCAAATCGAGGTCAGACTATAAGACTGGGATCCAGGTCCCCTGCAGAGCTGCAGGGGACTTGGATCCCCCTCTCTAACAGCCGGGGGATGTCTACGCAATGAGCGCAGACTTCCCCTGCTGCCGCCCAGCACGACCGCCGGGACTTCTATGATGAAGCTGGGTCCTTCCGGCTTCATCATAAAAGTCCCGGCGGAAGTGCCAGGCCGCAGCGGAGGATGTCTGCGCGTATCGTGCAGACATCCTCTGCTGCCTCCACTACCCACCAGGGACATCTGGGCAGCCGGGGGATCGTGCAGACATCCTCCATGCTGCCCGACACTGCGGTCCATTATAACAGACCGGCTTGGGGGGGCAAAGTGAGACAGAGTGAGGGGGGAAGTGTGAGATAAGGGGAGGGGGGAGACACAAAAGGAGGGAGGGGGAGAGAGATAATTCTGGGGAGAGAGAGACAACGCTGGGGGGGGGGGGGAGAGGCAAAGCTGGGGGGAGGGGGAAGAGAGAGGCAGCATTGGCACATAAATGGAAATAAAAATTACATCTAAAATGGAGAGACAAATTCTGGACATATAGAGTGGGAAACTACCTGTCAAAATATTTGCTTAGAGAGGATGATAGGGGAATAAAAGGCCAGATAGAACAGATGTTAGATAATCATCCTAAAAAGGGCATAATAGGCAGATGGAAAGATCTCTACGAACTCTTATACGCTCCAAAAACTCCACCAGCCATAGCAAGCTGGGAAAAAGAACTTAATATTAAAATAGAAGGGACAGAATGGAATAAAAACTGGGCACAGATCCAGACTATTACGCACAGTTTGAATTTCCAGGAATTAACATATAAATTGATGAATAGGTCGTATATGGTCCCACAGAAGTTGCATAGAATAGATCCTGCTGTAGTAAATGTTTGCTGGAGGTGTGGTGAGGCCCCCGGGACGTTTGAACACATATGGTGGTCATGTAAAAAGATCAACCATACTTGGGAAATCATTTTTAAAGTTATTTCGGAGATATGCCAGATCCGGGTTCCACCTCTAAACACTAAAGCCATTCTACATTTGGATCTTGACTTGTTGAAATGGTACCAAAAGGCCTTTGCAGTACAAACATTTCTGGCAATGAAGATAATAATAGCCAGAAAATGGAGGATAGATGAGGAGATAGTATGGAATCAAGTAGTCTCTCAACTCAATATACAGTGTACTATGGAGAAGGGTTTCTATCAGATTAATGATCAAATAGGGAAATATGAACGAGTTTGGGGAGGGTGGATAAACAGGGGTTCAAGGTATGGAGTATAGGGGAATAGCACTGGAAGAAGGGGGAAGGGAAGGGAAAGAAGAAAAAAAAGAAAGAACAGGAGGAAAAAAGAGAAAAATAATAGAATACCCCCCCCCCCCCCCCCCCCCCCCCTCGGCACGGCGCCGGGCCTGTTCTCCCGCTTGAAGTATGTTTTAGTTTGTCTTGTCCTGTATGTTAAGTTCGTAGCACAGGGTAAATCCAAGAAAGTTAAATGAAGATAGAAGTGGAAGTATAGTAATTATATATTAAATGTTGGTGATGATGATGTTTATATTTAAATAAAATACTTAATAACAAGAAAGTATATGGAAAGCACAAGGATGATTTGATAGCACAAAACAAGGAAGTATTATACAAAATAAGGTGCTAAACGATCTGAGTGTAAAAAAATAAATGGAAATAAAAACAAGAAATGCATTTTTTTTTTATATCAACATTTTTATTAAAAAGCTATTTACATGTGAATATATACAAGTTGAACTTTTTTCCTATAGGGTAGTCTTATATTCAGGCTTTTAGTTTTTTTTCCTAAAGGAATATCCAAAGTTTGGGGGGGGGGGGTCGTCTTATAATCGAGCAAATATGGTATGTCCTCTAGTTGTGGTATTTTTTCTTCTTTTAAATATACTCTCTTCCTTTACTGTGTCGATTCCCTTTATGTATTGAAATGTTTCTATCATATCCCCCCTGTTACGTCTTTCCTCCATGCTATACATTTAAAACAATTTATTTTCTCCTAAATTTAGGCCCTTTGGCTAACACAATGTATTGATTATTTTCAGTCTCTCTTTCTTATTTTATTCTTTACATTCAAATTAAATGCAATGTGTAGGTGATATTGTCCCTTTAACCCTTTTGCATGCATGCAGTGTTTTTTTGTTTTTGTTTAAAATATATTTATTAAGGTTTTTAAGTATAAAAATAGATACAATAAATCAGAGAAGATACCATACAGAAAGGAATTATACAGTTTATACACCAGCATCAACAATATTTATACAATAAAATGTAAAATAACGTTGTGAGTAACATCATTTAAAAAAAAAAATTAAAACATTACACATTCCTCTCAGGGACATATATACGGAACATAAGATCGAACAACTTGTAAATGCCATTTCCCCTGGCGAAAGGTTATTTTCTAAAGAATCGTGGATCTGATAAACAATATGCGGAATGCAGTGTTTTTATAATCAGGAGATGCTTCCTCTTTTGCATGCTCAGTACCAAGGATTAACACATTTTTTTTTCTGCTTTAGTTTTGCCCTGGAAGTATTTAGATGTCACTGTCCCTTTAAATGTCCATGGTAATGTGATTCTAACCATACATTTTGTTTTCTTTCTTTTTTTTGTTTGTTCCATGAATATCCAGGGAAGTGTTCAAGGCAAAGCACCGACAGACCGGGAAGAAGGTGGCGCTCAAAAAAGTGCTGATGGAGAACGAGAAGGAAGGGGTCAGTAGAAATGGCAGGGCACTGTCTAAAAGGCTCTGGGAGTGAATTGTCCTGTTTTTAAATGATCCCTCATAGTAGAAATAGTCCGTCATTTTAAATGCAGAAATAAAAGGAATTGAACTAGCAGTCTCTTAAATGATCATTTATACTGGTATGTACACATTAAATAAAATTGTACTTAGTTCATTAAAGGGACAGTCTAGTCCCCAAACTCTGGTGTAAGATCAAGTTTACAAAAGTGTACACTTTGGTGCAAGATGAAGATCACTGCTTGTATAGTGCACAGGCTTTTATCCCTCTGTGATTTGATGCAGGCATTCTGCATAAATCACATTTTTTATATTTGACTCAAGCCCTCCCTGTGTAAAACATGCATTTTAAAGTACTTTGAAAGCACATTAATATGCATTAACAATTGGAAGATGCATTTTCAGCACCAGACTGTGTTTTTCTTTATTATTGGGTATAATATAACTTCCCACGCACATTTTCGCTCCGAGCTGCGCTATCTCCATGGCGAGGAAGCTGCCCATATTATTTACCCTGAGTAGCATCAAACCCGAAGTTACAAAGGTGGGCTCTTCCCTCACGCACAATGATGCTCTATGATACCACCAAGGCTCTCACTGCAAGCACCCTGACTTCCAAGCACAGCATCACTGCACAAACAAAATGGCAGCTCCCTCCTTAATCCATTTAATACCCAGCATTAGCTGTACCTGCAAAGTAATTTGTGATTTAAAGGGACTGTATTGTCTAAAAATTGTTTGAAACATGATTTGAAATAATCTATACATTGTGTTAGCAGCGTTGCAAGAAGGCTAAAGTGTGTCTTAAATGGCTCTGTGGAGTCTCGTGCTTATGACATCACCTGTGGCTTCAAATGCAAATAACACCGTTCGCAGTGAAAACTAGTTCATCTGCATTCACAGCCACAGGTGATGTCATAAGCAGGAGCCTCCACAGACACATTTAAAACACTTTTTTTCTCCTAATATAGGCATTTTCTTGCAGTTTTGCTAACACACTGTATAGATCATTTTCTTTACATGAACAGTAAAAAAAAAAAAAAAAAAAATGTTTAGGTGATAAAGTTCTTTTAATCCAGGCAAAAGAGACAAAAAAATGATGTGCACTCCACTCCAGTGAGCGATCCAATAAAGTGCTTTATTAAACAATGAACATGAGACCAAAAAGGAGGTACATGTACAGCAAAATGGACAAACAGAAAACCGCACCTTACGCGTTTCGCGTATTACGACGCTTAATCATAGGTCTTGGATCGCTCACTGGAGTGGAGTGCACATCATTTTTTCGTCTCTCTTGCCTGTATATTACACGCCTGGTCAGCGGGATAGAGCACCCACGTGGAGAGCATAGGTGAGCGGAGCCGATCATCATTTTTCGTCTTTTAATCCATGCTTCTGAAATAATACTGTGCCCCTCCTACTCCCTGAGTCTATTATTGTTCAAACATACCATTATTTCTCATTCCTTTAACTCAGTGGTTGGCAAACCAGTCTTCTGGTGGTAAATACTAACCTATATATTTGTTTCTCCTCTAGTTTCCAATCACGGCTTTGAGAGAAATTAAAATCCTGCAGCTGCTGAAACATGAGAATGTGGTGAATCTCATAGAAATCTGCAGGACGAAAGGTAGTTATTACTCGTCAACTATTGCATGGTCTTCACTGCATGCTTCGCGGGTGGAGGGGTGCATGAGTGTGGGATGCTTGGCAGCAAGCAAAGCATGTCGGGTATTTAAAGAAATCATTTTAAGAACTTGGAGGAAGGTGGCAGTAGATCCACTGGGGATTAGTGTTTTATGTAAATTGGGATCTACTTGGTGATGCATGTTTAAAAAGTACCATATAATTAGCAAGTGGGTTTTATTTACACGTTCAATGGGCGTAGACAAAATTTTATAGCCCCAGTTTTATACATCTCTCACTATATATATCTTTATATATATATTATTATTTTTTTGTCTGTGTGTTTTGCTGTATAACGCTTATGCTGTGAATGTCAGAGCTTTTCCGAGACTCTCTTGCCCACTCAGTTTCTCCCACAGCAAACCAATACAATCGCTGCAAAGGCAGTATCTTTCTGGTGTTTGATTTCTGCGAGCATGACCTGGCGGGTCTGCTCAGCAATGCACATGTTAAGTTCACACTCTCCGAGATCAAGAAAGTGATGCAGATGCTCCTCAACGGCCTGTACTATATACATCGGAACAAGGTAAGCATATACAGAGTGCGTCTGTCTCGTGTCCTGTTGGGTTTTTTTTTGGGGGGGGGGGATCCCCTCGAAGCCTGATCGACTCTTTTTGGTAACAGATTCTGCACCGAGACATGAAGGCAGCGAACGTGCTGATCACCAGAGACGGGGTCTTGAAACTCGCCGATTTCGGATTAGCCAGAGCATTCAGCCTTGCCAAGAATAGCCAGCCGAACAAATACACCAACAGGGTGGTTACACTCTGGTACCGCCCTCCTGAGCTCCTCTTAGGTAAGATTCTATCTGACACCATGGTAGATCACCCTTAGGGCTTGATTTACAAGAGAGGGAATTTCAAACCTAAACTCAAGAGTATACGCACTGGTAAAAATCTCCAATTCAACGCAACTACTGAATTTGTTTTTTTTTTTTTTTCCCAAAGCTGCTACTTTTGGTCTTAAATTTTAAATTCCCTTGTCAATTCTCTCTCTTTCATGAATCATGCCCTTAAAGGGACAATCTCGTCTCCAAACTCACGTTGGTGCAAGATGAAGATTACTGCTTTTTATAGAGCACAGGCTTTTTTTTCCCGGGGTGATTTGATGCAAGCATTCTGCATAAATCAAATTTTTAATATTTGACTCAAGCCCTCCCCCAGTGATTATTCTGCATGTTTACTTGAATACATTGTGTGGCCTCTGAGTGACCTTGCTCTTGTACACAGTAGGATCTCTTTACAGTGCAACACATTGTCTGATGACATCACTAGAGAGACAGGAAATTCCATTCATTTGATTGAAATTATTCTCATTGGTTCCTGCAGCTAAAAAAAAACAAAAAAAAAAACTTTTACTCATCTAGTGTGGGCAGTCCTGATGTCGGGCAAACTCTTGTAATTTCATAATTTCATCTAGCTGTAAGTATTTTATATTTTAAGCAATGCAACATCTAAAACATGCATTCTAAAGTACTTTGAAAGCACATTAAAATGCATTCATGTTTGGAAGGTGCATTTTGGGCACTAGACAGTCCCTTTAAACTAGGACCGGCCACCATCATCTGTATTATCTGATCCAAACTTGTCTGAAGTCCTGTGTCCATTTGCCCCATCTCGCATGTGGTTTCACATTAGAGAGTCTACTGGTAGCTCTGAAATCCGAACCTAATCCGGATCACGTTGGTGATTCGAATGTCCCCTTAATTTGGGCTATGCAGGGATCATTTACATGGCGGTGTACCTGTTGTGTATGGAAAAACATTAAGAATAGCTGATTTTACGGAATTTTACAAAAAAAGTTAATTGTCTCCAGCCTCTAGCATATTGTTATTCAGTAATTAATTTGAACTTTTGTTTCCTGCTTGTAGGCGAACGAGACTATGGACCCCCAATTGATCTGTGGGGTGCCGGATGTATTATGGCGGAGATGTGGACTAGAAGCCCCATCATGCAAGGCAATACTGAACAGCACCAGCTAACTCTTATTAGCCAACTGTGTGGCTCTATCACACCAGAGGTAAGAACAACCTGCGAACAGTGTCTGATCTTGTGGTTGATTCAAGACATGGTCACTGAAGGATATTTTGACAGCTTAGATTATTATACTTTTTTTATTTTATTTATTAATTATTCAATGTATTGGCATCATATGAAAATATACATCAAATACAAATAAGATAAACAAATGCCAGTTTTGAATTAAAAAAACAAACAAACATCTGAATCCGAGCAGATTGGTTGTTACGTAACAAATAACACATAGGAGGAATGACATTCGATAAATTTGGTATTTGAAATTAAAAAGAGGTATCAGTGGTAAGAGGTATATGCATCACGTGTAGCTTAATACTGGTATGTGAGTGGAGTTCGTATTGTGTATTAACTATAAAAGAAACTCCTAGCTATGTATGCGAAGGAGATACGAAACGCCCGGCCTACCCTTCACAGAAGTGTGAATGACAAGGTTCCCTTCGAGTAGGTTATGAAATATAAGCAATGTATTTGCTAGCAAAACCGGCGCTTCCCTTAGATGATGTCCTGATTGTGGTGAGTGCACTCATGTGTGCAATTATCAACGCCATAATAATAATGCTACTCACAGGGAGATGGTGCTTAGCAGTGTTATTTTTCCGGCAGTGTTATTTTTCCGGCAGTGTTATTTTACCGGCAGTGTTATTTTACCGGCAGTGTTATTTTACCGGCAGTGTTATTTTACCGGCAGTGTTATTTTACCAGCAGTGTTATTTTACCAGCAGTGTTATTCTATAAGCCATCAAAACAGTGAAAAGATTAAAAAAAACTCCACATATTGTAATGGCAGCATTGTTAGTACTATGAATAAATGACGTTCTTGTCTTCAAGGTGACTAGTCAATTGCAAGGCAAAACAAAGCCCGTTATTTTATCTGAAAGATATTTTTTTCATATATGCCTAACCAAAGTGAAACCTATGCCTATAGCAAATTAAAAAAAAATTCTCAATGGGAAATGTAAATTTGCCTATCAAGACACAGGTGATGTCATAAGCAGAAGACATCTTCATATGTAGAACATGATGTGTTATTGGCAGTATCCTATAATGCCCATTGTCATGTAACTAAAATGTTACCAGTTGTACTGATCTCCTGTTGTTACTTATTATTATAGGTCTGGCCTAATGTGGACAAGTATGAACTCTACCAGAAGCTCGAGCTGCCTAAAGGCCAAAAGAGGAAAGTAAAGGAAAGATTAAAGGCATATGTGAAAGACCCATACGCACTGGACCTTATAGATAAACTGCTAGTTCTGGATCCAGCGCAGAGGATCGACAGTGACGATGCCCTCAACCATGACTTTTTCTGGTCGGACCCCATGCCTTCTGATCTAAAGAGCATGCTTTCAACTCATAACCAGTCGATGTTTGAGTACTTGGCTCCGCCAAGGAGGCGAGGCGGTCACATGCCACAGCAGCCAGCCAATCAAGGGAGGAACCCCACAGCCACCAACCAATCAGAATTCGACAGAGTATTCTAAGTATATCTCCACACCCCCATCCGTTTATTTTTAATTTTATGGGACATGTATAGCAAAAAAAAAAAAAAATCCTAAAAGAACTAAAAAAATCTACCCCTCCAGGACCCCGTGAACTTTTTCCACTTCTCATTGGCCCTTTTTTGGGGGGGGATTATCTGCTGATGGAGACACAGACTGCATGCTGACCTTGCACAAGGCCATGGACAATATAAGAGCACTTTGCGATTGATTTGTGAACACGGGAACCCCCTCTTCAAGCACTGCTGTTTTAATTCTTCCCAGCCCAACCAAACAAAAGGGTTATCTGAGCAATATTTAAAGAGTAGAGATCTCCCATTTTAATTTTATTTTTTTTTCCTCCCTCGCTGCTCACATTCTGAGCTACTTGAACCCAATTTCCTATCGGCCCTGTGCTGTAAGTGTGTTTCAGATGGCCTGTAATCTAAGCACTTTTCATTTTTGCATTCAGGATTTGTGCCGTAGGACAATGATGGATATGATTTTTCTGAATTCTGCGTCCATCGTCATTACTTGTATTTGATAAGAAAGATAAATTAAATGGTTATGCTTTCGTATTACTCGTGTGTGGTTTTTTTTTCTGCAGTCCTCCCGTGCCATAGTGTACACGTACTTTGATATTTATTATACTGGTTTTTTTTTTGGTTTTTTTTATAAAATAGGGGGGGGGGGGGATCTCTACAAAAAATGTGTAATTGGAAAATGAGATGATGTATAAATACTTTTTGCAGAAGGATTAACCCACAAAAACAAGTGATTAGCAAATGAAACAAAGCGAGTACATGAAACAAATAGTACATGAAATAGAAACCTAATCGGCAAGAAAATGCGTGTCCTTTAAAATTTGTAAAGATGACTGTGCAATAGATGAAATCTTATGTTCAGGATAGCCGCACGCCTGACCCCGTAGCTCCTTCTGTCATGCGTAGACACCCAGAGAAAACTGGTGATCACAGCCTAGTAGAGGAAAGGGCTGTTCACCCCGCCCCGCTGAAACATGCAGGGAGCACCCCTGTAAGCATTGCTCTTTTTAGATTGAATGTTTGTAAACTCAATTTTTTGGTTTTACACATCAGGATCTAATAATCACCTGGTCCTTTTTTTTTTTTTTGCTCCAATGCTGTCAATGGACATGTTTAAACCTCAGCGTTGCAGGTTCATTTCCTGGCAGGGTCAGCCCAGCCCACCCATGTGAGGTTAACGTATCATCTGTTCAAAACTCAATGTTGCAGGTTCAATGGCTAACAGGCTCTGTCTAGCCCATCTTCAACCCTTGTGAGGCTATCATGTTGGGTGAGATCTATTATCAGCTGCTGACTTAAGTCAGAGATCATGTGCTAAAACTGCTCTAAGTGTCTTCAGAGAGAGGAAATAGAGGGTTTTATTCACGAACTAGAGATCTGACAAGGGAATAGCAAATTTGGAGATTGGACAGAGCATTAAAAATAGATTTGACAATTAGATGTTGTATTAGCACGTCTGCAAGCAAATGTCTAAATTAGGAGATAAATGTGTCTGTGGAGTTTCACGGTTATGACCTCACATGTGGCGCGGTATGCAAATGAACTGCTTTTCAATGAGAAATGTATAATTTGCATATCAGGCCACAGGTGATGTCATAAGCAGGCGACTCCGCAGACACATTTTTCTCCCAATTTAGGCATTTGCTTGCAGTTTTGCCAATATAATGTGTGTATATATATAATTTTCAATCATTTTTCATGCTCTTCATTCACAGTAAAACAATGTTCAGGTTATAGAGTCCCTTTTAAATCAACTGATTATAACTGGTACAGAATGGTTACTTTGCATATCAAGCCACACATGATGTCATAAACGGGAGACTCCACAGACACATTTAAAACACATTTTTCTCCTAATTTAGGCATTTGCTTGCAGTTTCGCTAACGCAATGTATAGCTCATTTTCAATCATAAAACAGGAGACTCCACAATTTTTTTTAAAATCTAGATCCATTGTAAAAACAATGTTTAGGTAATACAGTACCTTTAAATAGGGGGAGGGGGGGTATATGCAACTGCAATGAAAAAAAAAAGTAACTAACAGGGGAACAGTGTAGCTCTTAAAATTGTTCATTACTTCTTATTACCTAACAAAACGACAGAAAACTTTACAATCTACAAAAGAATGTTCTGTTTCTACTTCCGTAGTGATGTCCCCTCTGGCATGAAGGGAAATGCTGTGTATAATTTGATTATAACCAGCAATCACACTTTTTCACTTTCAAAGCTGAGCCTCTGATCTCCACCCTTTGGCCTGTATACACCCCTTCTAATCACCAAACCGGATTGGAAGCTCACTGACACTTGTGAGTTTACATTCAGTTGTTAGTTTTCTTCCCCTGCCTGTCCGTGCTTCATTGACAATCACCTTTGTCCCATGTAGTTCTATACATCACCTGTTACCTGTGTTTACCTTTGTTTCCTGCCTGTGCGTTAGGTGTGCCCAAGGCTAGTCGAGATGACCAAGAATCTACATAAGGTAATGGAGATGGAGACCATACATGGGGCTTTTAACTTTTCATATGTTTTATCAGCTGTTTGTTTAAAAAAAAAAAAAAAAAAAAAAAAAAAAAATTACTGATTGATTGTCTGTGTTATTATATGCATTGCATTAGCGTGTATTACTAAGGATGATAGAACAGTTAGTTATGACTGACTGCATCACTCCATGCCAACAGTATGGGAGCCTCTAAAACAGGTAGCCTCTAGTACAGGTTTGGCTTCATTGTCCCAGATTAGGGCCAGTCTGATGTTTGATTGCAATTAATGCTACATAGGCAAAATAATGGGAAGAGATGAAGAGTGATTGGTGGTGAGAGAGGACAACCACCCCCCCAAACAAAACTTCCCCATACTGTTTTGTTTTGTTTTTAAAAAAAAAAGGGTTTGTTTGTTTCTCATAGTTTTTGCGTGAAAAATGTATTTATTTAGAACACCTCCCCCAAAAAATGGTTTTGAAAATAGACTGTTGTAAAAAAAAAAAAAAAAAAAGCTAGATAAATGATGTTATATGCACTCTCAGGCCAAAGTAGTGGTTTCGTCTTGAACTTGCCGCGCATATCTGGGACGGAGATATCATTCCCGCTCTCCACTTGCACCAAAAACAGCACACAGGAAGAGGCACAGTTCTGATGTGGTGTGCAAACCATACTGTTGCTGGCACAATTGATTTTTGGTGTTTCCCCCCCCCCCCCATGGTGTGCCTATTCAGCCAAGCCCTTCTTACACCCCTTAATATAATGGAATGGGTGCAGACCGGACGGACCAGTGGAAGGTTCCCAACAATGACTCATATCACAATAAAAGTGAGTTATTTGCTCTGTACAGTATTTGCACTGATTCTACTTTATTTCATGGAAATGGCCCATTACCCAAAATACTTCTGGCCCCACGCATTTTGCACAAGGGACACCCGACTTGTATACGAAAAATAAAGGGTGTTCCAGTTTAAGTGTTGGCAATCCTACACAGTAATATATCTATTAAACAAATAACAAGAGAAGCTGTGATGAGGATGAATGTAAAACCTTTCAATCAGCTTGAGACAAAGTCTGCAAAACCCAACAGGATTGTCAGCTGGTCTAACAGTACTGTATAAACGCTCCTACTTCTGCCTCCCACACCTTTTTGAGGGACTGTATTGTCTAAAAATTGTTTGAAACATGATTTGAAATAATCTATACATTGTGTTAGCAGCGTTGCAAGAAGGCTAAAGTGTGTCTTAAATGGCTCTGTGGAGTCTCGTGCTTATGACATCACCTGTGGCTTCAAATGCAAATAACACCGTTCGCAGTGAAAACTAGTTCATCTGCATTCACAGCCACAGGTGATGTCATAAGCAGGAGCCTCCACAGACACATTTAAAACACTTTTTTTCTCCTAATATAGGCATTTTCTTGCAGTTTTGCTAACACACTGTATAGATCATTTTCTTTACATGAACAGTAAAAAAAAAAAAAAAAAAAATGTTTAGGTGATAAAGTTCTTTTAATCCAGGCAAAAGAGACAAAAAAATGATGTGCACTCCACTCCAGTGAGCGATCCAATAAAGTGCTTTATTAAACAATGAACATGAGACCAAAAAGGAGGTACATGTACAGCAAAATGGACAAACAGAAAACCGCACCTTACGCGTTTCGCGTATTACGACGCTTAATCATAGGTCTTGGATCGCTCACTGGAGTGGAGTGCACATCATTTTTTCGTCTCTCTTGCCTGTATATTACACGCCTGGTCAGCGGGATAGAGCACCCACGTGGAGAGCATAGGTGAGCGGAGCCGATCATCATTTTTCGTCTTTTAATCCATGCTTCTGAAATAATACTGTGCCCCTCCTACTCCCTGAGTCTATTATTGTTCAAACATACCATTATTTCTCATTCCTTTAACTCAGTGGTTGGCAAACCAGTCTTCTGGTGGTAAATACTAACCTATATATTTGTTTCTCCTCTAGTTTCCAATCACGGCTTTGAGAGAAATTAAAATCCTGCAGCTGCTGAAACATGAGAATGTGGTGAATCTCATAGAAATCTGCAGGACGAAAGGTAGTTATTACTCGTCAACTATTGCATGGTCTTCACTGCATGCTTCGCGGGTGGAGGGGTGCATGAGTGTGGGATGCTTGGCAGCAAGCAAAGCATGTCGGGTATTTAAAGAAATCATTTTAAGAACTTGGAGGAAGGTGGCAGTAGATCCACTGGGGATTAGTGTTTTATGTAAATTGGGATCTACTTGGTGATGCATGTTTAAAAAGTACCATATAATTAGCAAGTGGGTTTTATTTACACGTTCAATGGGCGTAGACAAAATTTTATAGCCCCAGTTTTATACATCTCTCACTATATATATCTTTATATATATATTATTATTTTTTTGTCTGTGTGTTTTGCTGTATAACGCTTATGCTGTGAATGTCAGAGCTTTTCCGAGACTCTCTTGCCCACTCAGTTTCTCCCACAGCAAACCAATACAATCGCTGCAAAGGCAGTATCTTTCTGGTGTTTGATTTCTGCGAGCATGACCTGGCGGGTCTGCTCAGCAATGCACATGTTAAGTTCACACTCTCCGAGATCAAGAAAGTGATGCAGATGCTCCTCAACGGCCTGTACTATATACATCGGAACAAGGTAAGCATATACAGAGTGCGTCTGTCTCGTGTCCTGTTGGGTTTTTTTTTGGGGGGGGGGGATCCCCTCGAAGCCTGATCGACTCTTTTTGGTAACAGATTCTGCACCGAGACATGAAGGCAGCGAACGTGCTGATCACCAGAGACGGGGTCTTGAAACTCGCCGATTTCGGATTAGCCAGAGCATTCAGCCTTGCCAAGAATAGCCAGCCGAACAAATACACCAACAGGGTGGTTACACTCTGGTACCGCCCTCCTGAGCTCCTCTTAGGTAAGATTCTATCTGACACCATGGTAGATCACCCTTAGGGCTTGATTTACAAGAGAGGGAATTTCAAACCTAAACTCAAGAGTATACGCACTGGTAAAAATCTCCAATTCAACGCAACTACTGAATTTGTTTTTTTTTTTTTTTCCCAAAGCTGCTACTTTTGGTCTTAAATTTTAAATTCCCTTGTCAATTCTCTCTCTTTCATGAATCATGCCCTTAAAGGGACAATCTCGTCTCCAAACTCACGTTGGTGCAAGATGAAGATTACTGCTTTTTATAGAGCACAGGCTTTTTTTTCCCGGGGTGATTTGATGCAAGCATTCTGCATAAATCAAATTTTTAATATTTGACTCAAGCCCTCCCCCAGTGATTATTCTGCATGTTTACTTGAATACATTGTGTGGCCTCTGAGTGACCTTGCTCTTGTACACAGTAGGATCTCTTTACAGTGCAACACATTGTCTGATGACATCACTAGAGAGACAGGAAATTCCATTCATTTGATTGAAATTATTCTCATTGGTTCCTGCAGCTAAAAAAAAACAAAAAAAAAAACTTTTACTCATCTAGTGTGGGCAGTCCTGATGTCGGGCAAACTCTTGTAATTTCATAATTTCATCTAGCTGTAAGTATTTTATATTTTAAGCAATGCAACATCTAAAACATGCATTCTAAAGTACTTTGAAAGCACATTAAAATGCATTCATGTTTGGAAGGTGCATTTTGGGCACTAGACAGTCCCTTTAAACTAGGACCGGCCACCATCATCTGTATTATCTGATCCAAACTTGTCTGAAGTCCTGTGTCCATTTGCCCCATCTCGCATGTGGTTTCACATTAGAGAGTCTACTGGTAGCTCTGAAATCCGAACCTAATCCGGATCACGTTGGTGATTCGAATGTCCCCTTAATTTGGGCTATGCAGGGATCATTTACATGGCGGTGTACCTGTTGTGTATGGAAAAACATTAAGAATAGCTGATTTTACGGAATTTTACAAAAAAAGTTAATTGTCTCCAGCCTCTAGCATATTGTTATTCAGTAATTAATTTGAACTTTTGTTTCCTGCTTGTAGGCGAACGAGACTATGGACCCCCAATTGATCTGTGGGGTGCCGGATGTATTATGGCGGAGATGTGGACTAGAAGCCCCATCATGCAAGGCAATACTGAACAGCACCAGCTAACTCTTATTAGCCAACTGTGTGGCTCTATCACACCAGAGGTAAGAACAACCTGCGAACAGTGTCTGATCTTGTGGTTGATTCAAGACATGGTCACTGAAGGATATTTTGACAGCTTAGATTATTATACTTTTTTTATTTTATTTATTAATTATTCAATGTATTGGCATCATATGAAAATATACATCAAATACAAATAAGATAAACAAATGCCAGTTTTGAATTAAAAAAACAAACAAACATCTGAATCCGAGCAGATTGGTTGTTACGTAACAAATAACACATAGGAGGAATGACATTCGATAAATTTGGTATTTGAAATTAAAAAGAGGTATCAGTGGTAAGAGGTATATGCATCACGTGTAGCTTAATACTGGTATGTGAGTGGAGTTCGTATTGTGTATTAACTATAAAAGAAACTCCTAGCTATGTATGCGAAGGAGATACGAAACGCCCGGCCTACCCTTCACAGAAGTGTGAATGACAAGGTTCCCTTCGAGTAGGTTATGAAATATAAGCAATGTATTTGCTAGCAAAACCGGCGCTTCCCTTAGATGATGTCCTGATTGTGGTGAGTGCACTCATGTGTGCAATTATCAACGCCATAATAATAATGCTACTCACAGGGAGATGGTGCTTAGCAGTGTTATTTTTCCGGCAGTGTTATTTTTCCGGCAGTGTTATTTTACCGGCAGTGTTATTTTACCGGCAGTGTTATTTTACCGGCAGTGTTATTTTACCGGCAGTGTTATTTTACCAGCAGTGTTATTTTACCAGCAGTGTTATTCTATAAGCCATCAAAACAGTGAAAAGATTAAAAAAAACTCCACATATTGTAATGGCAGCATTGTTAGTACTATGAATAGATGACGTTCTTGTCTTCAAGGTGACTAGTCAATTGCAAGGCAAAACAAAGCCCGTTATTTTATCTGAAAGATATTTTTTTCATATATGCCTAACCAAAGTGAAACCTATGCCTATAGCAAATTAAAAAAAAATTCTCAATGGGAAATGTAAATTTGCCTATCAAGACACAGGTGATGTCATAAGCAGAAGACATCTTCATATGTAGAACATGATGTGTTATTGGCAGTATCCTATAATGCCCATTGTCATGTAACTAAAATGTTACCAGTTGTACTGATCTCCTGTTGTTACTTATTATTATAGGTCTGGCCTAATGTGGACAAGTATGAACTCTACCAGAAGCTCGAGCTGCCTAAAGGCCAAAAGAGGAAAGTAAAGGAAAGATTAAAGGCATATGTGAAAGACCCATACGCACTGGACCTTATAGATAAACTGCTAGTTCTGGATCCAGCGCAGAGGATCGACAGTGACGATGCCCTCAACCATGACTTTTTCTGGTCGGACCCCATGCCTTCTGATCTAAAGAGCATGCTTTCAACTCATAACCAGTCGATGTTTGAGTACTTGGCTCCGCCAAGGAGGCGAGGCGGTCACATGCCACAGCAGCCAGCCAATCAAGGGAGGAACCCCACAGCCACCAACCAATCAGAATTCGACAGAGTATTCTAAGTATATCTCCACACCCCCATCCGTTTATTTTTAATTTTATGGGACATGTATAGCAAAAAAAAAAAAAAATCCTAAAAGAACTAAAAAAATCTACCCCTCCAGGACCCCGTGAACTTTTTCCACTTCTCATTGGCCCTTTTTTGGGGGGGGATTATCTGCTGATGGAGACACAGACTGCATGCTGACCTTGCACAAGGCCATGGACAATATAAGAGCACTTTGCGATTGATTTGTGAACACGGGAACCCCCTCTTCAAGCACTGCTGTTTTAATTCTTCCCAGCCCAACCAAACAAAAGGGTTATCTGAGCAATATTTAAAGAGTAGAGATCTCCCATTTTAATTTTATTTTTTTTTCCTCCCTCGCTGCTCACATTCTGAGCTACTTGAACCCAATTTCCTATCGGCCCTGTGCTGTAAGTGTGTTTCAGATGGCCTGTAATCTAAGCACTTTTCATTTTTGCATTCAGGATTTGTGCCGTAGGACAATGATGGATATGATTTTTCTGAATTCTGCGTCCATCGTCATTACTTGTATTTGATAAGAAAGATAAATTAAATGGTTATGCTTTCGTATTACTCGTGTGTGGTTTTTTTTTCTGCAGTCCTCCCGTGCCATAGTGTACACGTACTTTGATATTTATTATACTGGTTTTTTTTTTGGTTTTTTTTATAAAATAGGGGGGGGGGGGGGATCTCTACAAAAAATGTGTAATTGGAAAATGAGATGATGTATAAATACTTTTTGCAGAAGGATTAACCCACAAAAACAAGTGATTAGCAAATGAAACAAAGCGAGTACATGAAACAAATAGTACATGAAATAGAAACCTAATCGGCAAGAAAATGCGTGTCCTTTAAAATTTGTAAAGATGACTGTGCAATAGATGAAATCTTATGTTCAGGATAGCCGCACGCCTGACCCCGTAGCTCCTTCTGTCATGCGTAGACACCCAGAGAAAACTGGTGATCACAGCCTAGTAGAGGAAAGGGCTGTTCACCCCGCCCCGCTGAAACATGCAGGGAGCACCCCTGTAAGCATTGCTCTTTTTAGATTGAATGTTTGTAAACTCAATTTTTTGGTTTTACACATCAGGATCTAATAATCACCTGGTCCTTTTTTTTTTTTTTGCTCCAATGCTGTCAATGGACATGTTTAAACCTCAGCGTTGCAGGTTCATTTCCTGGCAGGGTCAGCCCAGCCCACCCATGTGAGGTTAACGTATCATCTGTTCAAAACTCAATGTTGCAGGTTCAATGGCTAACAGGCTCTGTCTAGCCCATCTTCAACCCTTGTGAGGCTATCATGTTGGGTGAGATCTATTATCAGCTGCTGACTTAAGTCAGAGATCATGTGCTAAAACTGCTCTAAGTGTCTTCAGAGAGAGGAAATAGAGGGTTTTATTCACGAACTAGAGATCTGACAAGGGAATAGCAAATTTGGAGATTGGACAGAGCATTAAAAATAGATTTGACAATTAGATGTTGTATTAGCACGTCTGCAAGCAAATGTCTAAATTAGGAGATAAATGTGTCTGTGGAGTTTCACGGTTATGACCTCACATGTGGCGCGGTATGCAAATGAACTGCTTTTCAATGAGAAATGTATAATTTGCATATCAGGCCACAGGTGATGTCATAAGCAGGCGACTCCGCAGACACATTTTTCTCCCAATTTAGGCATTTGCTTGCAGTTTTGCCAATATAATGTGTGTATATATATAATTTTCAATCATTTTTCATGCTCTTCATTCACAGTAAAACAATGTTCAGGTTATAGAGTCCCTTTTAAATCAACTGATTATAACTGGTACAGAATGGTTACTTTGCATATCAAGCCACACATGATGTCATAAACGGGAGACTCCACAGACACATTTAAAACACATTTTTCTCCTAATTTAGGCATTTGCTTGCAGTTTCGCTAACGCAATGTATAGCTCATTTTCAATCATAAAACAGGAGACTCCACAATTTTTTTTAAAATCTAGATCCATTGTAAAAACAATGTTTAGGTAATACAGTACCTTTAAATAGGGGGAGGGGGGGTATATGCAACTGCAATGAAAAAAAAAAGTAACTAACAGGGGAACAGTGTAGCTCTTAAAATTGTTCATTACTTCTTATTACCTAACAAAACGACAGAAAACTTTACAATCTACAAAAGAATGTTCTGTTTCTACTTCCGTAGTGATGTCCCCTCTGGCATGAAGGGAAATGCTGTGTATAATCTGATTATAACCAGCAATCACACTTTTTCACTTTCAAAGCTGAGCCTCTGATCTCCACCCTTTGGCCTGTATACACCCCTTCTAATCACCAAACCGGATTGGAAGCTCACTGACACTTGTGAGTTTACATTCAGTTGTTAGTTTTCTTCCCCTGCCTGTCCGTGCTTCATTGACAATCACCTTTGTCCCATGTAGTTCTATACATCACCTGTTACCTGTGTTTACCTTTGTTTCCTGCCTGTGCGTTAGGTGTGCCCAAGGCTAGTCGAGATGACCAAGAATCTACATAAGGTAATGGAGATGGAGACCATACATGGGGCTTTTAACTTTTCATATGTTTTATCAGCTGTTTGTTTAAAAAAAAAAAAAAAAAAAATTACTGATTGATTGTCTGTGTTATTATATGCATTGCATTAGCGTGTATTACTAAGGATGATAGAACAAGTAGTTATGACTGACTGCATCACTCCATGCCAACAGTATGGGAGCCTCTAAAACAGGTAACCTCTAGTACAGGTTTGGCTTCATTGTCCCAGATTAGGGCCAGTCTGATGTTTGATTGCAATTAATGCTACATAGGCAAAATAATGGGAAGAGATGAAGAGTGATTGGTGGTGAGAGAGGACAACCACCCCCCCAAACAAAACTTCCCCATACTGTTTTGTTTTGTTTTTTAAAAAAAGGGTTTGTTTGTTTCTCATAGTTTTTGCGTGAAAAATGTATTTATTTAGAACACCTCCCCCAAAAAATGGTTTTGAAAATAGACTGTTGTAAAAAAAAAAAAAAGCTAGATAAATGATGTTATATGCACTCTCAGGCCAAAGTAGTGGTTTCGTCTTGAACTTGCCGCGCATATCTGGGACGGAGATATCATTCCCGCTCTCCACTCGCACCAAAAACAGCACACAGGAAGAGGCACAGTTCTGATGTGGTGTGCAAACCATACTGTTGCTGGCACAATTGATTTTGGGTGTTCCCCCCCCCCCAAAACCCCCCCCCCCCGCCCCCCCCCCCCCCCCCATCCCCCATGGTGTGCCTATTCAGCCAAGCCCTTCTTACACCCCTTAATATAATGGAATGGGTGCAGACCGGACGCACCAGTGGAAGGTTCCCAACAATGACTCATATCACAATAAAAGTGAGTTATTTGCTCTGTACAGTATTTGCACTGATTCTACTTTATTTCATGGAAATGGCCCATTACCCAAAATACTTCTGGCCCCACGCATTTTGCACAAGGGACACCCGACTTGTATACGAAAAATAAAGGGTGTTCCAGTTTAAGTGTTGGCAATCCTACACAGTAATATATCTATTAAACAAATAACAAGAGAAGCTGTGATGAGGATGAATGTAAAACCTTTCAATCAGCTTGAGACAAAGTCTGCAAAACCCAACAGGATTGTCAGCTGGTCTAACAGTACTGTATAAACGCTCCTACTTCTGCCTCCCACACCTTTTTGAGTTCACCTTGGGTTACGGTGAGTTGAGCAATTGAGGTTTCTTTGTATTTTGATATCTGAGATGCTTCATTAAAAAAGTGTTTTAAGCCCGAGTGCCCATTGTTCTACAGGATACCAAGTTACAGATCTCAAAGTGCCATTATATATCTCCCTCTCCCATTACAGACTCTGCTCATTTTATTGTTCCCTTTCCTTTTGTTGCCCCCGTCTCCGTGTCCCTTATGTGCTCCTCTTACCCCCATGTATAGGGTTGCCACCTGGACGGTATTTTACTGGAAAGGCCGGTAAAAAAAAATTGGCATCAGGCCAATGTTAAGTCTATGGAGCCAGTAACAAGGCTGGTATTTTTCTGAACAAAAGGTGGCAACTAGCCGGTACCAAAAAAAATGGCTTCCAAGGCTATGGAGGCAATAGCAAGGCCGGTATTTTTGTGTGGAAAAGGTGGCATCCCTACCCATGTATGATGATGGTCACAGTGCACTCACATGCCAAGTGCCCACTCAGAGGTTCCCGAGTGCCACAGTGCACTCATGCAAGTGCCAACTCAGAGGTTCCCGAGTGCCACAGTGCACTCATGCAAGTGCCAACTCAGAGGTTCCCGAGTGCCACAGTGCACTCATGCAAGTGCCAACTCAGAGGCTTCTGAGTGCCACAGTGCCCTCATGCAAGTGCCACAGTGCCCTCATGCAAGTGCCAACTCAGAGGCTCCCGAGGGCCACAGTGGACACCTGTGCCATAGTTTATTTCTGTATATGCATGTGTGTATGTATGTATGTATGTATGTATGTATGTATGTGTGTGTGTATATATATATATATATATATATATATATATATATATATATACAATTAGAGAGCAAATTAAATATATTTGCAGTCAGTGTAACACATAATCTAATTTTTTGTAACTTAGCTGCATGATCAGCTTAACATAGAACTTAAGTATTTTATATATAACCCCACTGAATACTAATACAGTTATAAAATGTGTGTCCATCTGCAAATTGAGGTGTTTACGTGGTATTGCTCTGTGGTGGGCACTGCTTGTGGGGAGGCCATGTGGACAGAAGTTGTATTTTTGTGTGTGTGTGTGCCACATCCAACATGGCGCTGCCGCATCCTAAATGGCGTCACCAGTCGGCCGCGCCTCGTATTAGTCAAAGGTTAGAGGGGAGCGTGTGAGCGCCACCAGCATGGCTCCAAGGTACCGGGCATTCCACGCGGTGCTAAGGCTGCTCCCGACGCGTGCTGTCCGAGCCAGCAGCTTCAGTACCAGGCCGGCCCCGGCTGTCAGGATGGAGTATCAGGTACAGCAGACAGGGGGGGACACGTGGACCAGGGTACATGGGAGCAGAGGGAGGGCCAGGAAGCCCTCCTCACACCTTTCAATGACTGTGTGCCAATATTATAACTTATTGGGTTATGTATTTATGTTCCAGACCAGTGATGGATAACCACTGAGCACCATATGGACTACAGATCCCATGGTGCAAAGCATTTAGCTGAGCATCATGGGCTCTGTAGTCCACAGCAGCTGGAGTGCCAGTGGTTAACTGGGTGCTCAGGTAGGTCTGTATTGCACCTGCCAGCTAAACCCTTCACCAAGTTTATGTTGTCACCATGGCATGGTCCCTGACCACCCCCCCTCTAGTGTACAGTGGGGGACAGTCTGGGCCCACCCAGGTTGCTTTCAGACTGCACATCCAGGGACTGGGATTCATGCAGAATTGCAGGGTGAAAGTGGTGAGCACCCTCTCAGTGCAGGTAATTGAGTAGTGGAGATGGAGGTTGGTTTATAGTAATCACTGCTGTGTGTGTACTGAGCATGTGTTTGCAGAGGGAGATAAGATCAGGTTAAGGTCCTACCTACACCCCTTTCACTCATTTTACCATTTTTACAGACAATCTGGCAGGTGTGCTGAAAACCTGAGTTAAATAATACCCAATTATAGCAACAAACATTTTTTCCTATTTTTTTTTTTTTACTTTTTCACCACTGTAAGCATGACACATCATATGCTTAAAAATTATGTGCAGAGAAACACAAACCGTGGCCATGTCCCTTTCAATCTAGTTTACGCTGTTAAAGTGCTAGCATAGTCCTTCATTTTGTGTTACTGGCATCAGTGGGCAGATGATCTGCCTTCCATTCTTTTCCATGGTCTGTCCATAATTAAAGCACATGTTTGGCAGGTTGGGATGCAGATGTTCTAATATAATGGGAAAGCCTGATTGTAAGTTTCTCTGGTCTTAATCTGATATTAACTCCTAATGGAATAGCCTTCCAGCGGAAGTGGTAGAGGTAAACACAGTGAAGGAGTTTAAGCATGCGTGGGATGGACACAAGGCTATCCTAGATATAAGATAAGGTCAGGGACTAATGAAAGTATTACTTTACTGAGAGGGTAGTGGGTGTATGGAATAGCCTTCCAGTAGAAGTGGTAGAGGTTAATACAATTAAGCAGTTTAAGCACGTGTGGGATAGATATAAGGCTATCCTAGATATAAGATAAGGCCAGGGACTAATGAAAGTATTACTTTACTGAGAGGGTAGTGGATGTATGGAATAGTCTTCCAGTAGAAGTGGTAGAGGTTAATACAATTAAGCAGTTTAAGCATGTGTGGGATAGGCACTAGGCTATCCTAGCTATAAGATAAGGAACTGGGGACTAATAAAAGTATTTAGAAAATTGGGCAGACTAGATGGACCGAATTTTTTTCCCTTTTAAGGATTTTCACACCCCTTGTGTACTTTATGTAATAGTTACTACATATTTTATGCGGCATGTTACATGCAGTATGCAATACATCTGTTATCTAGTGCGGTTCATGGTAATCTCTAACCCCTTGTGGAGTGCGGACTACGATTCCCATAATGCTTGGCAGCATACCTGCTGTGCACTATATAACTCCCATGATAATCATCCAGCCAAATCCTCCTTATGGCAACAGACCTCCAGAATATTAAAATATAAATCATTCTCTATAACATTGATTTAGCAGAAATGCAACTAGATGCATTAATACATGTTTTAAAAGTGTGTGTGTGTGGCGTCTCCTGTCTATGACATCATCTGCTGACCAATATGTAAATTACACAAGTCTCATTGAAAACTAGTTTGCATGTCAAGCCACCGTTGATGTCATAAACAGGAGACTCCACAGACACATTTAAAACATGCTTTGAGCTTAATTTAGGCATTTGCTTGCAGTTCTGCTCACACAAAGTAGCAGTCTAGCTTCAGTTGAATCTACTTTTGAATGATGCATATGCCGTGATCGTATCATTCAATAATGCTTCCAGCTTCTCCCATGTGTGGTGTTTTTAAACTTGGGTGACCACCTGGGGCCTATTTTAAAGAGGTCTCCATACAAAATAGAAAGGCACTGCTTGTAATCCAACACTTCCGAATACCCTTTCCATGACTATCCAACGAGCCGTCTCTCACCCTCCTCACAGGCAACGCTTACTGGGATCATATTAAATATAGACACAAACTGCTCAGCACGTCAAACCGTGTGTAAAGTGTCAAACGCACTACATAAAACATAAACATACTTGGCTATTTTATCTACGGACATTATAAATAATAATATGATGATATGCACATTGCTTTGTATTTACATATAACTTTATAATGTCACTAGATAAATACAGAGCTGCATTTTATTATTTCACTGTCCAAGGTATGTTTCGTTTTAAGAATCGCTTCCATATTATGATATTTACCTTGCTTTAAGTTTTTTGTCTTTTTATTTTGACACATTGTCACTTTAATTGTGTCTTTCCTGGTGTTTGCACGCGTATAATGTATACATGTTTGACACTCTTCACTAATTTGCTTGGCTTGATAAAGACCTCTAGGTCTGCCGTTTTAACCCCCACTCCCTACACTTTGCTGTATGATCATATTCATGGCCTCGAAGATTGATTTCGGACTCGATTCTTTCCTGTCTGAAGAAGTGAACTGATGCTCATATACCAAATATTGTAATAATAATATTGACCTTTTACTTATTGCTGATCACATGATCTCATTTATTTTTATTTATAAGGACGCTATCCGTACACTCAACACCTTACAGACCAACGCCAGCTACCTGGAACAGGTAAAAAGGCAGCGAAGTGATCCAGAGGAGCAGTTAAAAGCTATGAAGGTGTTCCTGGAGCGGAGTGGCTTGCAGGTAAGCGCCTCAAATACACTCAGGGCTTCGCTCATGAAAGGAGGCCTTGACTCACTTCTATATCGGCCTTGACAATGTTCTCAGACCAGTGTTTTGTTTGTTTGTTTTTTCGTTTTTTTTCTGGCCAGGAAGTGAACCTATGTTCACTGGAACGGCAGCCATTGCATGTGATGCTTTATGGGAAGCGATAGGCCCATTGAGTCTGCCTATGTAGAAAGTTCAGGCTATCCGCCCCTCAAAGTCCAGGCATGCTAGAATGGGCTTACAATGGCGTCTGGCCAAGTTACCGCGCACTCTAAATAAATAACTGCGTTATGGGTTTGTTTGTTGTAACATAGTTGGCGTCCGTACAAGCTCTGTGTGTTTGTGTGTTTTTTGAGCCAGTAACCATGCATATTCTCTGATGCTAACATGTGAGTTGTGTTACAGGTGGAAGACTTGGACCAGCTGAACATTATCCATGTGACTGGGACGAAGGGCAAGGTGAGCCAACAAATAGAACTCTAGAGGAGGGATGCGGCCTACAGAATTGTATATGGCCCTTGCCATTAATTCCATCACTTTAGTAGGCCCTCTCCTGTGTTTCTGAGCCATGTTTGGCATTGGGTTGCATTATTGAGCTAGGAAAACGTCAGGTGTATTTTTTTTTTTTTTCTCCAGAGAAGGTTTTATTTTAACTACCTTATTCTGTTTTAAAGGAGTAATAAGTGCATTTCATATATAATAAGAGAACCATGCACAACGTGCAAAAAAATAAGCTAGGTGGGACTGCTACTTTAAACAAATATGAGAGGGAATATCCCATCCACCCACTGAATTGAATGTTGCAATAAGTGGGGTGGGAGCTGTTCGGTGGGTTGACACACTGTATGACCTCTCAGTACAACATTTGGCAAACAGAGCTTTCTGTGTGTGTTTGCAATACATAAAAAAAAAGTTTACTTTAAAGGACTATCATCATAAAATCTAGTTATATTTAATTGGAAGATTGCATCAAGTGTAGGCATTTTAAATGGAAATGCTTAATTTTTTTAGCTCTATCGGGGCAGACATGTTGTTTAGAATCTTGGGTCAGATGAAGGAAGATCTGACCCAAGATGTCTGCCCCCTGATAGTGCTATGGAAGTAGAGAGGGCTCAATAAGGTACTTTTTATATGTATTTCATTACATTTTATTTCTCCTTAAAATGTTTGCACCTGGTGCTGTTTTCAGTTAAACATACTTGTAATAGACAGTTGTCCATTCATTTTGTATTGCTGTAGTATGAACTCTACATACGGTGTGCGTATACATGCATTTGTATATATAATTTATGTTCTTTGTTCCAGGGCTCCACATGTGCTTTTGCTGAGCAGATACTGCGCAACTATGGCCTGAAAACTGGATTTTACAGGTGTGCTCCTTTTTAATTTCAGTATATTATTATCCTATTGATATCATAGGATATCTGTTTAAATAGATTTGTGGCGATATCATTTGAAATAGGTGATGCCTGGCCGTTTTCCAGAAACCCGTTACCCAGAATGCTTTGCAGCAGCGAGGTGCTAGGTATTGAATTTGGAAAGCCAGTATTAAGACCTATTTTTACTTGTGGATAAAGGTCACTTATTATGCATGGGGAGGTTTGACAAATATTTGTAGCCAAGCAGACTAATTCAGGAGCCAGCCAGAGAATGGTACTTTCTTTCTTGTAAAAACCACCAAAAAATGAAATGAGCCAACAGTACGGACTGAAAGGGGCTATTTACTTAGCTGCATAAAACTCTTTTTAAAGACCCATCAGGGCAGACCACCACCAGCACGTGTTCTGGAACAAGAGGGTTGGGGAGGAATTGGCCTTGGAGAGAGTAGCCAGAACGCCAAAGGACTGGGTGCACTGCTTTTAAGAAAATGTTTGTTAATGGGCGTCAGCGTTGGGTCTCGGCATAACGTTATAACAGGCAGGGATGTCCCGTAAAACTGTGTCACCGCAAAAAAGGTCATGTCCACAGGTCACTGCGTTGTAATACAAGATCATAAATTCCAGGGCGGGCATTGCAGTGGGTATCTCTGGCACACATATTGTCCCCTGGACTTGAGCAGTGCCGAGGGTGAGTCCGCAAAAGGCACAGGCAAAAACTTCAAACAGTTCAAGCCTAAGTCAGACAGCATAAGACGTATGGGCGCCATAAAACATTTTTTAAAACCGGAATTATCACAGATATAACTGGATCAACTGGTTCCCGTTATTGCAATAAATGTCCTATTCTGTTGCACCATCCCTCTGTTGGAGGGGTGCCGGGTGTTCCATCCTGGGACGGAAATATTAGACAGTCCCAGGACGCTAACATTGTGAGGTCAGTTGGACGGCGTAAGATACTCCATTTGCCCTACAGGCGGAAAAAAAGACAGCCGTAACTATATCTTACGCCGTCCAACTGATTGTTCCACATATAGGGAATGGAGCCTTCCTGTAGGGCATTAGTTATGGGCTTCAATGCCTTTTTAGCCCGTGGCTTGGTTGTGGAGAGGTCACTGTAGAGGGAGATCTCCCAGATCTTGAGCGGTACCATATCACGCCTTTAGTATAGTGTCACGGTCAGGTTGGTAGACATAATGCGCCGAGGGGGGGGGGGGCCTTACCGCCAAGCTGGCGTGTCTTCAGGGACCCCTCGGACTTGGTTTCACCTGCGTTTTTTTAGTTTTAAATGGGGTTTAACCTCCCCCCCCCCAAAAAAAATTGGATGTCTTGTGGGGGCTGTCCTGGCTTCTATTTAGTTAATATTTTTTTTTGTATTATAAAGCACTTCCAGCACATGATGGGGAAGGGGTGCATCGTTACTATCTTTTGTAGCCAAGATTTTAATTGCCCACATTATCCTCCTTTTTTTTGGTCTGCAGCTCCCCACATTTGGTGCAGGTGAGAGAGCGGATCCGGATCAATGGGCAGCCAATCAGCAAGGAGTTATTCAGCAAGTACTTCTGGCAGGTGTACAACAGTTTGGAAGAAACCAAGGTGAGAGGAGGGGGGGGGGAGGAGGTAGGGAAGATTGTTTTGGTGTAATATTAACCTTCTCTCGGTCAATAATCTGTAGTATGCAACAGCTGTCTTACTTCCTAGCACAAAGTATTTCGTGGTGAGAAACTGCAGATGCCAAAGGTCCTTGAAATTACCCAACAGTCTCTTATGAAAACACATTCTGTTGCATTTAATAATAAACAGAAGTATCTCAATATATTTTATCTGCACAACATAATCCCTAACATAATACGTAGATATATTGTCAGACTGTGGGAAATAATTGTGATATAACCATATCGATCGTTGATTTGAAACGTGTGTATATATATTTTTTTTTTTTTTTACGTCTATCAGTTAATAGGAAACCGTGAGACATGAGCAAGTATTTGCATTTTAAATGGACTCTCCCGTTCAGAAATGACATTTTATGCATCTGGTAGTGGTTAAACGATATATTCTAAAGTTTTTGCATACAAATGCCTGCGGGGGGGGGGGGGGGGGGTACCTTGGACATCACTTTCAAAGTTCTCTGATTGTCTGGCAAGAGGATCAGTGCAGGTAACGGGAGCAGTAACATTCACAATCTGGTAACTGGCATCCTGCACAGGTTAAGTGGGCATCTCCATCATTATCTATGGGAGCCCATTTTTTTTTGTGCACAGTTTATCGATTTAATGCCAGTAGCTCCAGTTGTCCGGAGATAACATAAACCCAGCTTTTGCAGGCTAGGTATTGCAAACCCCCCCCCCCCTCCCCCAAAAAAAAAAAAACCTGGAATAAAAAAATTGCAGATTTTTTTTTTTTATATAATTTTTATTTTTTTTTCCCAGACTGGCTTGATCCTTTTTATAAGTTGATTTAAAAAAAAAAAAAAAAAAAATTCTAATGTCTATTTTGTTTTTGTTCTGTTGCCTGATGGGCTTCTCTGTTTCTTCCTAGGATGATGAGGATGGACCCATGCCTGCTTATTTCCGCTTTCTAACCATCATGGCCTTCCACGTCTTCCTCCAAGAAAAGGTATGTTTTATTCCCCAAGGTCTGACCTCCATCTGGATTATTATACGGGTGTTCGTTAATTCCCCCCCCCCCCCCCCCTTTGCTTTACAGGTGGACCTGGCTGTGCTGGAAGTGGGGATTGGTGGAGCATACGACTGCACGAACATCATCAGGTCAGTACAGCACACCCTACTATGCACTGAAGATGCCGCGTTGGGGTTTTAAAGAGACATTAACATGTTGGAATCTCTTTGCTGCTATAATAAGAAAGCAAATGCGATGTTTTAAAATGTATTATTTTTATTCTTAAGATGGATTTAGGTCTGATATTCTCAGAAGCAGCACTGGTATAATCGCCCTCTTTATTTGTGTATCTCAAAGTCCTTAATATTTAAACCCTGTCAATTCTTACAAGACTCTAAGATACCAGGTGTCCTGGTACCGGACTGCTTCATTAATCATTGAGCCCATGGATCAGTTGAAGTCTCAGTTCGGACCCAATGTCCATTCATTGTCCCAAATCTATACTTTGCGCAGGAAGCCCATCGTATGCGGCGTCTCATCTCTTGGCATCGATCACACCAGCATCTTGGGGGACACGATTGAGAAGATAGCCTGGCAGAAAGGAGGAATATTCAAGGTATGGAGGTGTGTGAGAGTGTGAAGGGGGCGTATATATTCTCATTATAGAGATAAAATAATTAAATGGAACCATTTTTGCGATTTTTTATTTTTTTATTTTAGGGGAAGTTTTTAAAAGTTAAATAAACCAGGAAATAATGTTTGTTGAATAGTGTACAGGTAGGTGACACTATGGGTTTTGACTTGCCTTAAATAATTATGCTGAGAACTCTGTTGTTCACCTAATTGGTGGTTTGTTTGTTTGTTTTTTGTCTAATCTGACGCACAGGCGGCATCTTTTGCAAAGGTAATCCCAGGAGTGTGAAACGCATCGGGCTAAATGCTTCATCTCTAGTCCTCTTTTTACATTACCAAGAAATGTAGCAAATGCACGATTCATATACATTGTAGAATTCACTGATGTGCTCTCCATCTCTCAGCCAGGGGTCCCTGCTTTCACTGTCCCACAACACACTGGACCTTTGGAGGTGCTGAGAAACCGAGCCCAGGAGATTGGGGTAAATAGCAGGCTCTCCTGTGACCCCCCCCCCCCCTCTAAAGGTTTCTTGATCTGTTATTGTACAACAGCCTATCTTCTTTTTTTATAGTGCCCTCTCTACATGTGCCCAGACATAGCCGAGTACGAAGATGAAAACCTCTCTCTCCAGCTAGGCCTGGCAGGCGATCACCAGAGACTAAATGCTGCACTTGCATTGCAGTTGGCCCACACTTGGCTCCAGCACCAGGGCTTCCAAGGTAATTGACTGTGGAAATAATTTCTCAGCAGCTTGGGATGTAACCCTTTTTGGAGAGAATGGAGAATGCCAGCATTGTAATTATTGTAAGAATTTTCAGGTTTGTTTATTGTATAAATGTGTTTATTTTTGGTTTACAGGTATCGGAGAGCAGAAAAGTCCCATCCAACGCTTCCCCCCAGTCAAGTGGCCTTTCCCGTTAGCATCTGCCTTTCGGCCAACTGTTCCCATGGTTCAAGGTGAGACTAATTCTACAGCACCCTCACCCTGAGGCCAAGGCTCAAACCCGTACAAAGGTGCATAGTCCCTTTTAAAGTGACACTACCACTTACAGAAGATGTAACTAGATAACCTGTGAATTTATTTATTTCTATGCTTGAATTAATTGCATATAAAAGTAAAAATAATATTAGGTGTTTATCTCCAGTATCCATTTTGAGAATTTTACCCATGGTGCAACATTGTCTAAAATCTTCCGGCAAGTCTCACTTTACAACTGTGGCCAAAGCCTGCATGATGATGTCATAAGATACTCTCCTGCTCTCCTACTGGCTCCTGTGTATCATAGTAGGCAGGACTAGGTGACTGTGTACAACTTTGTTTCACCAGCCTTCCACCACAGAGAGGAGATTAACATGATGATCCAAACAGGATCATAACTCCACTCCCTTGTGATGTAATAGTTACATTACCCTCGCATTCAATGCAAGTCTATGGTCAGAATTCAGACTCATAGACTGCATTCTGTGTCCCCAGCCCCAAAGTGAGATACTAGTGCTGTAAAGTTTCTGGGGGGACCCAAAAACACTATATTTCACAAAATGGCGGCGCCCAGTCACAAAATATTCATAGGATAAACTCACATAAAACCAAAAGACAGATCTGAAATCAACAATGCAAAAAAAAAAACTTTTTTCATTTTTTTGGTGGGCGTGTCCCTTTAAACCACGTGCGTCTTCTACACCCTGGGGATTGCAAAGTCAGAGATGCAGTAACTAGTTCCACATGTTTTACTCACGCCCCACTGAAAAAGAGCCCGTGTTTTGAATACATACTTTCTTAGTGAGGCTTTAACAAGACATTTTAAAGGCACACTGTCATGTGAGCATGGTGTACACTGCAAGTGTTGGAGAATAAAAATTGATGAATGCGATGTGTTTTTAAGTGTGCCTCGTGCTTACGCCATCACCTTGTGGCCTACTATGTCAATGATACATTTCCAACTGAAATAGGTTTGTATATCAGGCCACCAAGTGCAGGAAGCAGTATCTAGGTGACTGTCCCTTTAAATGACACTTGGCATATGAAGCCAAAACATAGGATTCCTGCAATGCAAATTATTTAACTCGTCCTGCTTTACTGGGGGTTTTAAACCAAATGCCTCTGAATCCATAGCTTCCCTGAAAATGTGTATATAGCGGGTTGATTTCCAGACCATCCGTACACAGTTGATCTCCAATGCAGAATAAAGATTTCTAGGTGGATACCGTGTCTATTGATTTCCAACTAAATCTGAGCGGCTGCATTGTTAAAGGGTCTGTATCACCTAAGCATTGTTCTTACTGTGCGTGTAGAGAATAAAAAAAAAAACTTTGGAAATGATCTATACATTGTGTTAGCAGAACTGCAAGCAAATGCCTAGAATAGGAGAAAAATGTGTTTAAATGTCCGTGTAATCTCTGACTTATAACGCAAGCTCACTTGCACCTAAATAATGAAATAATGACCAATACTTTTGATGCACTGGAGATGCCTAGAGCAAGGCTTGCTCTACAGAGAATGAGTGCAACTCCTATCACTACGTGGAAATGTAAATAGACGGCGCTATATCACAGTAAAAACACAAGGAATAAAATACACACAGTTAAACACAAGAAATGAAATACACACCTAAAATAGGTAAACAAATATAAGTAAGTTTAATACAAGAATAAATATAATGACAAATTGACCAAAAATAATATAAAATGCTGCAATAGATATATACAAAAACAGAGGAATAATAATACAAATATAAAAAAAAACTCCCTAGCACAAAAAGCATGTAGTAAATACCATATACAGGGACTAAACAAAATGCGGAAAAGACAGACAAGCGGTGAATGTAAAAATCAATACACACCTAATGTAGGTCTGCCCGAGAGCATGCTGCACTCAAAAAAACGAAACATTTCGAAATTTGATCCCAAAAGAGAAAGCCTGGCCAGGTCTTTCAATAGGGGGACGCCAAAGTAGAATGGACGTGTTTCGGATGCTTCTTCAGCCTGCAAAAACGTTTGGCATCCAGCATCCTATCACTACGTGTATTAATTATCCCATTCGTTATACATAAGCACAGACTGCCACATATGGTGTTTTATTACATGCGCCGAATAACAAACTTCAAAACAACAAAGAATATAAGTGTTTTGTTTCTTTTTATATATCACAGTGGTGACTTTATTATTATTATTCACATTTACTGTGCACCTTTCTTGGTCATTCTTTCATATTCCTACTTATGACATCACCTCCACAGACACTATTCAAACACAAAAATGAATCGATCATTGTTTTACATATATATTCTGTACATTTCACAGTATGAGCTATGTGTAGGAGAGTCTTCTTTTTTTTTTATTTTTATTTTTTTATATTTTTTTTTATGTGTTTTTAATTATTTTAATAGCTACTTGTTATGTTTGGTGACCACTAGGTGGCAATATTATCCTACTTCTTTAGCATGTTCCATCCAGTTGATAGACGGCTTACTCCACTTACTGTGGCCATTTTATGGGCCGACAAACGTTTTATTTTGTATGGTTGTTCGTTTATTCTATTTTGCATTATATCTCGTTGTCAGGCTTGGAGAACACCGTCTGGTTGGGGCGCACCCAGATCCTTCAGAGGGGGCCTGTATCCTATTATATTGATGGAGCTCACACCAGCAGCAGCATAAAGGCCTGCGTGCGATGGTTCCACCAGGTGGCGCTCAATGAAGAGAAAGCTGAAGGGTAAGGATTAGGATCGGTCACTCCTTGTGGATGACTGCAGGTCTGTGAATGTAGAGCTGGGGCAATATGTGGTGTACAGTGCACAGCCTAACGCTAGGTCACGGTGTACAATATACCTCTCTCCACAGGGGGGCAGTGATCAGAGTCCTCGTGTTCAATGCCACCGGCGAGAGGGATACAGCAGCCTTGATGAAGCTCCTTCAGGTATATTTATTGCCCCCTTGGGGGGTTCTGTTTTACAGGTGTTGGAGGGGCAGGTGTTTATTACAGGATTTTTTTTGTACCCAAGGGAAGCATCCTTGCAAAGTTTTATACGCTGGATATACACAAACCGACCCACTTTCAATATATCTTGTTAAAACATTAAGAGGATTCCCGGGGACTGACCTATATGCAATTAGGGACACTGAAATGTTATATATATATATATATATATATATATATATATATATATATAATTTGTTTACATTTTTTACTATCTTTAAAAGGATTTTCTTTGAACTACCATTCAAAAGATATTCCATTACAGTTGCAATAAATAGAGTCCTGTCCTGCTCGTTCAAAAAAGCAATAGGGCCTTCTTCAAGCCAAACTCCAGGCGACAGGGAATCGACACAACAAAATCCTTTTATTTTTAATAAAGGTGACACAAGGCAGCGCCATGCTCGATGCATTTTGCACAGTTAGTACTTAATAGTAAGCATATGATCAAGCACAGAGTGTGCGAAACGCGTCAAGCTTTTTTGTTTGACTGGATAACACTGCCTTGTGTCACCTTTATTGTAGACTTAAAAAAATTAATTAAGCTGATCCACCGTTGCTTGGAGTTTTGCTTCCGTTCCATTGTCTTTGTTCAGGAAACAAATACTTGGAATAAATCATGTAGTTACGTGGTATTGTTTACTGTAGTTTTTTAATGTAGGTTTCCATTGATTATAATTTTATGGCTTTAAAAAAAAATATATATATTTTTTAAATCTATAAATATCGTATATGCTCGAATATAAGACGACCCCCCAAACTTTGGATATTAATATTTAATAAAAATTCTGATATTAAAAAAATGCATTTCTTGTTTTTATTTCCTTTTATGTGCCAATGCTGCCTCTCTCCCCCTCCCCCCAGCTTTGTCTCTCGCCCCCCCTCCCCCCAGCTTTGTCTCTCTCTCCCCACTGTTGTCTCTCTCTCTACCCCCAGTGTTATTTACCTCCCCCAAACTTTTCTTTCTCTCGCCACCTCCCTCCCTCCTTTTCTCTCTATCCCCCCCCCCTTATCACCCCTCCCCTTGTCTCTCTCTGCCCCACCCTTCCCTCCCCTTGTCTCTCTCTGCGGCCCCCCCCCCTGTCACTCTCTGCGCACCCCCCCCCCCCCTTTTCTCTCTTCAATTGCAGATCAGACTATAAGATGACCTTGAATATAAGACGAGGGGTCTTTTTCAGCAAATGCTCTGAAAAAAACCTTGTCTTATATTTGAGCAAATACAGTGTGTATGTATATATGTGTGTGTGTGTGTGTGTGTATGTGTGTGTATGTGTATATATATATTATATATATACCTTTTTTTTTATTTTATTATTTTTGTAACCATGTTAAATAACTTTATTCTTTATTTACTAAAGTGCTTATTTTTATATGTGGCTTTATTAAATGCCACATGAAGCTAAACCCATTATGAGAGATGCGTTAATTATCCTTATCCAGTGTTTTGCCTGTATTTTCCAGCCCTGCCATTTTGACTATGCCGTATTCTGCCCCAACATCAGTGAAGTGTCGGGGGTCGGCTTTGTAGGTACGTAATGGGGTATTGTCCTTTTTACTGATCTTCACTGGGGACATGCAGGGACAGGAGCTAAAAACCACGGGTAACCATCTTTAGTAGCTGGGCTACAATCTATAAATACTGACTGGTAAACAAAATTATACATCAAATCATTGCACTTTCTTTAAAGCTAATGTACAGTAGAGCTGATCTACAAGACCTGCGTCGCCCTCAAAGGATCATGATTTTTGTTTTTAGTAGAAAATTCTCCACTTCACTGTTACACATTAGAATTTAAGGCAAGATTTTCCTTACTAATCTGGCCTTTGACAACGTTTGGAATGGAGGGGGAGGGGGGAGGAAGTCACCAATTTTAGTTTAGGGCAGATGGAACTTATCAATATGCTTCTTTTTATTTTTATTTTTTTTTTTATTTTTTTATTCTAGATCAGCAAAATTTTAACGTGACTTTGGAGAATATCCTAACTCGGTGTCTGGAAAATCAGAAGAAGTGGAACCGGTTGATGGAAGAGCGCAGCTGTTCTGATTCATGGGGAACCTCCCTCCCTGTAGATGCTTTGATCAAGGACAGCCCCCGAGGAGCTCCATTGCTCCTCACTCCCTCTTCTGAGCGCCTTCTGAACTGCAACTCCCTAGTGTTCCCTTGTATCTCTCATGCTTTGCAGTGGGCCACTCAGGGGAGAGATCCTGACTTTCCGTGCCCTGACACTAACCTCCTCCATCATCATCCTGTAGCAAGCTCCGGGTCTGTGCTGCTGCGGGAAGCTGCCCGTGTACAGATTCTCGTTACAGGGAGCCTGCACCTCGTGGGAGGAGCTCTAAAACTGCTCGACCAATCGTTGTCCCAGTAACTGATGTGAGGAACCAATTCCCCATCCGAACAAAGCCCTTAATATTTTTTTACTTGAATGACAAGACTGTTGACCCCTTTTCTTGTCTTAGGTTAATCACTTAGTTACCAGAGACTTTTACAGAGCCTTTTTAGTGTGTAGTATTTTTCTGGAAGCCATTTGAATAGTTATAACTGTTTTATTGGACCATCTGTAAAATGGCTGCTACATGTCCTCTAACTGCAGATCTTACGTTTTCAGACTTTCCTTGGAGATGGGTGGGTAAAATTTTTGGTACTGCCTTGTGTAAATTTAATTTTTTTTTTATTTCATTCATGAAGATATTTATTAAACCCTTCCTTGTGCCTCTGTTTTATTCTGGGGTGGGGGAGAAGAACTCTAGTTTTATGCCTGTAAGCCATGCAATCTTTCTGTGGACCAGGCCTGTCTCTTGATTAAGCGGTACATAAACATCAGTTCCTCTGTGTCAGCGCATCCCAGGATAAACACACCTATAAGAAACCATTATACATACACCCGTATAGTGCAGTGATGGCTAAGCTTTTATACTGTACAAGTTGTGGCTTATTATTCCCTGGGTGAGCATCATGGGCCAAACATCACTGTTTTAGCTATAATTGTACATAGTTAGTTTTATTGATATATAAGGTCATAAATTTATACGTACTAATAAGTACTTCCACGTCCTGTGCTGTGCCGCAGGCACTGCTGACTGTAGCACAGCCAATCGAGAGGAAAAAGGGAATGATATGTTATGACCAGAATGTCGTCAATGTATCTTTACCACTTATATAGAAATGTCTTATATTATGGGTGCTGAGATACAGATCTGTCTTCAAACATAACCACATTTGAGCCAATAGCAGTTCCTCGAATTTGAGAAATTGAGTTCCCCAGCAATGCTTCGTCAGATAATTTAAGCCCTGAAATATTGTTGAGGAGGTCTCTAGTATCCATTAAATATGATCTTTCCGGTAGACCCCCTGCAACAGTAGGTTACCCTGGTGGTTTTAATAAAGATTCATGCACTTTGAGCAATATGTACGCTCTATAAGTGTAAACCTATTTATTAAAACCGTCCCTGGAACAATAGGTCACCATGGCGCTTTTAATAAAGATTAAAAAAAAAAAAATCCATGCCGTGGCCTCCGTAGACATTGGCCTCAAACCAATTTTATACCAGGCTATAATGCCACCAGGTCCTCATTGTAGATCACTGTTGTTACTAGAGAGGATCTCATACCATGGAGAAAATGGGTTGGGGGTCTACTCAATAAAGAGAGAGTGGCAGGGCACTGAGATGGGAATTTCAAACTTTAGGCCAAAGTAGCAGAGTTGGAAAAATTCTCCCGTTCAGCTGCACTGGAGAATTTTTCCAACTCGACTACTTTGGCCTAGAGTTTGAAATTCCCTTCTCAATGCCCAAAAGCCACACCTATAGCTACTCCCACAGAAACAAAGAGGTCCCTCTTTGGCTATCTGAAATTTTTAGTTATAAAAATGATTGTTGATATATCTTGCATAATAAATGATTGTTGATATATCTTGCATAATAGATATAAGAGAAAAAAATATAGCTGATTAAACTAATATCTATCAATAGCAATTTGACCATAGTTCAGTTGAGGGGTGCTAACCAGCCCTCCTTCCAAAATAATCAGATTGGGAATACGCCTCCTGCGTTTTAGATCTCGTAACTGACTTGATCTAATGAATATCTATCAAAATCAATAAAACTTTTCTCCGAATTTCAGTTGGGGGTTCTAACCCATCACCCCACCAAATCAGTTTGTTAACATCGCCTCTTGAATGATAGATCTAACAAAATAAAAATCAAAAGCAATACCATTTTGTCCAGTTTTTTTGTTGAAGGGTGCTGGTCACAAGTTAGTAATCCCTGAAAAAAAGTGTTAATATTTCATAAGCTAGAGTAGGCCTAACAAAAAAAAACGAAAGAGTTGATCTAACCTGATCTGATACGGGGCGGGGGGTGTCCGAAAAATACAACTTTACACTTTCTGGTTTCAATGCAAGTTCTGCCATCTTGACGTGTCAATACGAAGTGCGATGTGTTTCAGGGTCAATGGTTCTGACTGACCCGGTCACTAGGATGAGGTGCGAATGTTTGCACGGGGGAGCTGAGATATTTAAGACCGAAATAAAATAAGACCTAATGGTTTGGACACAGAAACAGGTAGAATTTGGCACTGCAGGGCTTGTGGATATTTCCTAGGATGTGCTGCTTTTATTTTTATATGTTATATATGCATGCACACCTGTATAATTATATCACCAAACAATTTGTTATGCCTTCCCCAATAAACAGGGGAGGCCGGAGGAAAGGAGAGGCTGGGAGCAGAGATGGGAACAGAGGAGGCTGGGGAGCAGGGATGGAGAGGGGAGGCTGGGGAGCAGGGATGGGAACGGGAGGCTGGGAGAAAAGATGAGAAAAGGGGAGGGGGGGAGCAGAGATGGAAACAGGGGAGGCCGTAGAGAAGGGGAGGCTGGGGAGCAGAGATGGAAACGGAAAGCTAGGAGAAGAGATGGGAAATCGGGAGCAGAGATGGAGATGGGAGGCCATAGAGAAGGGGAGGCTGGGGAGCAGGGATGGGAACAGGGGAGGCTGGGGAGCAGAGATGGAAACGGGAGGCTGGGAGAAGAGATGAGAAAAGGGGAGGGGGGAGCAGAGATGAAAACGGGAGGCCGTAGAGAAGGGGAGGCTGGGGAGCAGAGATGGGAACAGAGGAGGCCGTAGAGAAGGGGAGGCTGGGGAGCAGAGATGGGAACAGAGGAGGCCGTAGAGAAGGGGAGGCTGGGGAGCAGAGATGGGAACAGGGGAGGCTGGGGAGCAGAGATGGGAACAGAGGAGGCCGTAGAGAAGGGGAGGCTGGGGAGCAGAGATGGGAACAGGGGAGGCTGGGGAGCAGAGATGGGAACAGAGGAGGCCGTAGAGAAGGGGAGGCTGGGTAGCAGAGATGGAAACAGAGGAGGCCGTAGAGAAGGGGAGGCTGGGGAGCAGAGATGGAAACGGAAAGCGAGGAGAAGAAATTGGAAATGGAGAGGCTGGGGAGCAGAGATGGAGACAGGGGAGGCCGTAGAGAAGGGGAGGCTGGGGAGCAGGGATGGAGACAGGGGAGGCCGTAGAGAAGGGGAGGCTGGGGAGCAGGGATGGAGACTGGGGAGGCCGTAGAGAAGGGGAGGCTGGGGAGCAGAGATGGAGACAGGGGAGGCCGTAGAGAAGGGGAGGCTGGGGAGCAGGGATGGAAACGGGAGGCTGGGAGCAGAGTTGGAAGCGGGAGGCTGGGAGAACAGATGGGAAAAGGGGAGGTTGAGGAGCAGAGATGGGAACAGAGGAGGCTAGGAGCAAAGGGAGGCTGGGGAGCAGGGATGGAAACAGGGGAGGCTGGGAGAAGAGATGGGAAAAGGGGAGGCTGGGGAGCAAGTAGTGGTCAGCATCCCGACCTCTGCCATTTGCACCAAGATCGTCCTCTACATTGAGTGGATAGACAAAACCAGTGCAGAAGCAGGAAGACCACTTACATATCTTCCATGCCCAAGAATAATACTTGTTCTACTAATGAATTGCTTTATTATCTGTATTCTCTATCCAGACCCCTTTTGAAGACATCTATTATATTTGATAGCACATCCAATCCCTTAATTAATGGTGTAGCCCTGCTTTGCACTTTTTTTTAGTTCCATAATATCATTTTTAACACAATTGTACTGCATATTCAAGGTGAGATCTTTCCATTGACTTGTATAGAGGCAAGTTGATGTCTTCCTCACATGAATCAGTACCCAGTTCTAAACATGCCAATATCTTATTGGCATTTGCAGCTGCTGACTGGCATTGTGCACTGTGTACAATTATCCCTAAATCTGTCTCATTAGTAGTTTTTCCCAGGGAGATGGCATTTAAAGTACCGGTATATGTTGCATTGTTATTATTTTTCCCATAAGCATAACTTTACATATGTCTATACTGAACCTCATTTGCCACCTACTACTCACGGGCAGGGTATGCCCCTGAAAGAAAGGCCTGCTGGCAACTCATCAGAATAGTACAAAAATATTTGTTTTTATCAATTTGCCCATTAATCTGCTACAGCCAATTTGCCCATTAATAGGTCACAGCCAATGTACCCATTATTATGCCACTGTTATTTTGAACATTAAAATGCCATAGCCAATCTGCCCATTAATATGCCACTGTTATTTTGCTCCTTTGTATGCAACAGCCAATTTGCCCATTGATATGCCAGTGTTGTTTTTCCCATTACTATGTCAGTGTTAGTTTACCCCAGCCAATTTGCCCATTAATATGCTAGTGTTCGTTTGTACATTAATATGTCACAGGCAATGTTCCCATTAATAGTGTCTGTCTCTGTATATAATGATTGGAGTTATGCTGAACCTCTGTCAGTGAATGGCTCAGTATAAAATAATGGGAGTTATGCTGTATCACCGTCAGTGTATGGCTCAGTATATAATGATGGGAGTTGTGCTGTACCATCGTCAGTGTCTGGCTCAGTATATAATGATGGGAGTTGTGCTGTACCATCGTCAGTGTCTGGCTCATTATATAATGATGGGAGTTATACTGTACCATTGTCAGTGTCTGGCTTAGTATATGATGATGGGAGTTATGCTGTATCACTGTCAGTGTCTGGCTCAGTATATAATGATGGGAGTTATGCTGTATCACCATCAGTGTCTGGCTTAGTATATGATGATGGGAGTTATACTATACCACCGTCAGTGTCTGGCTCAGTATATAATGATGGGAGTTATGCTGTATCACCATCAGTGTCTGGCTTAGTATATGATGATGGGAGTTATACTATACCACCGTCAGTGTCTGGCTTAGTATATGATGATGGGAGTTATGCTGTATCACTGTCAGTGTCTGGCTCAGTATATAATGATGGGAGTTATGCTGTATCACCATCAGTGTCTGGCTCAGTATATAATGATGGGAGTTATACTATACCACAGTCAGTGTTTGGTTCAGTATATAATGATGGGAGTTATACTGTACCACCATCAGTGTCTGACTCAGTATATAATGATGGGAGTTATACTATACCACCGTCAGTGTCTGGCTCAGTATATAATGATGGGACTTATGCTGTATCACCGTCAGTGTCTGGCTCAGTATATAATGATGGGAGTTATGCTGTATCACCGCCAGAGTCTGGCTCAGTATATAATAATGGGAGTTATGCTGAATCACCGTCAGTGTCTGTCTCAGTATATAATTATGGGAGTTATGCTATATCACCGGCAGTGTCTGGCTCTGTATATAATGATGGGAGTTATGCTGTATCAGCGTCAGTGTCTGGCTCAGTATAGAATGATGGGAGTTATGCTGTATCACCGTCAGTGTCGGCTCACTATATACTGTTTAAAGTACATGTGTGTACATATTTATAGGGGGCACAGTTTTCAATTTTTGCCTCGGGTTCTGCTCCACTTTTAATACTTCCTCCAGGATTTCTGGTTAAAAGTAACTCCCATAGAATGTGAACAGTGGCGGATCTTGGTTTTGTGCTGCCCTAGGCATACAGGTGTCCTCATGTGTGTCTGACGTCAAAGCGCCAGGTAAAGTGACCTGTGGCTTCTCCTCCTTCATACCGCACAGGGAGCCGAACAGGCAGCACGGAAGTTTGTCTGAGCTGACTGCTTGCAGGCAGAGCGGTGGTGAGGGGAGATCTTCTGATCTCCCCACCCACCCATCATCTCTGCCGGCAAGTAATTTTATTAAAGGGGAGCCTTTTTTTTTTGCCACCCCCCCCAGGCAGACAAGGTAAGTGCCGCCCTAGGCACTTGCCTTGTTTGCCTCACTCTAAATACAGCGCTGAATGTGACTGCAGATAAGAATCAATAGACACATTTCGTTTGGCCACAACCAAAGCTGATATTTATTCATTATTTGTCTTCTTTGTTCTTCAAGATAGCCTTGTGCACATTCCCTTACCGTGTGTTTTAAACTCGGCAAGGCTATGAGCAACGCCACAGTGCCGGGGATGAAGTCTCACAGACACGTTCCTATCCAAAACTCAAACATGCGCCCAAGATGTCCTGAGACAGGGCCTCCTAACCCGCCAGCTCTAACTCAGGCCGCTAGATTTCTGGGTAACTGTTCTCATAAGGCTTCATTCTGACTGTAAAGCAATACTGATCTTGCAAAGGAAACACGTTCCCTTTAAAGCGCTGGGAATCCTACACATACTGTACATCTGTAGTTACCGTTTTAAGGCCAATTTTAATTTAGATTTAATTATTTTACCGGTGTACCCGCCGCTATCATTTGGTATCTCGAGGCTGATGGCAAAGCATATCAGCTTTTCCTTTATCTTGTCACTCTTAACACATAAACCTCATAAAAGATTTTTAAAAATTGGTTCTTTTTTTCTTCTTCTTTTAATCCATTACGATTTTATACTTTTAAAAGTGCTTTTCCTTCTGTCCTTGGAGGTTCGGTGCAAAATTCAGTTCTTTCCTGTACTGTGTATAGCGAGGAAGCCCTAGTCTGGCCCTCTGCCCAGTTCCAAGTACAGACTGCGCTCCACCGCCTGCTGGAATCTGCTAAACACTGACTGCCTTGATTGAGCCGTGACCCTTACACATGGCGCCACGGGACCTCCTTTGTTGTCAGGGAGCCTGGAGGGGAAACTCGGATATTTTGTTTAAAAATTCTTCTGTCTGACGCAGCTGAAAACATCGTTCTGCTCATGACTCTTCCTGGTCGACATTTCGGGTTATTTTTCTCTTTCCCTACTTTTTTTTTTTTTTTTTCTTTTTAAGCCCCCTTTTCTATTTTGTATCCAAGTCTCCCGACGCAGACACGGAGTCTGTAGATCTGTGGAATATTTCTAGCCCCGATACGTGTCTACTCCCCCCCTCCTCGTGCGGAAGAGTCTGTTGAGTCACAGACAACATTTTTGATACGAAATCAAAGCACAATTTCTTCTTCTTAAATCCTTTGCTTTGAGATAAAACACACTGTAGTACGAAGTATCCGTGCAGCCTTTTCCTCTGAGAGAGGGGCTAGACCCCCTCCCCAAGCTTGGTTTGTATTTTTGATGTAATAAAAGAGAAATTCATTTTGTATGGTTGGATACATCCTGTGAGACAAGTTTTCACATTAATTTGTTTGTTTAAAAACAAAACAACAAGTAGGATTTTTTTACATAGCTGTAGGCCAGCCCTCACAATTCTCAACTACTACTGTAGGCCCCAAAACCACTGCACCTGAGGTGAAAGAAGTTCGCATTGTTTCCAAGCACAAGATGGCCGCCGGCATTCCTGTGATTCTCTCGGCTTTGGTAACATGTCCACCTTCTAGGTTACATGACACTCATGGCTGCATTATTCAGTCATGGCGCACATTCCCAGACAGGTGTTAAAGTGGGGCATATCGGGATGGCATATCAACACTGTTTGTATGTGGGGCATTTTTTTTAATGTTGCACCACTCTCTGGTTACTTATATCATGTGGGGAATAGCTTGTGGTAAATTATTGGTAAATTATTGACCTTTGGATCGACTTGAGTAAGGGCCCTGGCCACTTACCAAGCCCAGGATAGTATTTTATACCGTTCATTGATGTTGGCATGAGGGTTGCCACTTTTTTCTTTTAAAAAGTACAGGCCATGTTTTTGCCTGCATAGGCTTAATAGTTGCCAACATCGGCCATGCTTCCAGGGACACATGCTGCAGAAAGAGCATGCAAAGTGCAACCCGGCAGTATGTAGGATGGATATACGCACAGACACAATCCAATTAATTAATCATAAGATCTCCACCCTGATTAATTAATTGGATTGTGTCTGTGTGTATATCCATGCTACATACTGCCGGGCTGCACTTTGCATGCTCTTTCTGTAGCATGTGGAACAAATATGTGTCCCGGGAAACATGGCCAATGTTGGCAACTATGCAATGCCACCATTTTTACTTTTATTGTCGTGCCAAGCTGGTTAGGGAATGTAATGCCCCATTGAATGCGATTTGTTAGAACACGTTTCCGGCAGATCTCGGTACTCTCATTTCGATGATAGTTTTTTGGATCCCAAGCCCTGCATTCTAGAAGGGTGCCGTTGTATAATTCAATTGTTTCTTTATTTTTATTTGTACTTCATCCGGCAGGGGTCCAGACTCTGCCAGCAGATATCTCTTTCTTGCAAACCATGTGATGGGTGCGCACGCTTACCTACAAAAAATACTTAATGTGGCTGAATCATCTGCATGCAACTGTAAAATTTCATTGGAAATCCAATGAAACAACCAGACTCCTTGACATTTAGTCATGTGCTTTGATTTCATGTGTGCATGTGTGGTTACAAATTTTGTATCCCAGGCAAATGAGACATGGGAGAAACAACCCGGCAGGGTAAGGGCACAAACTGGGACTGTCCCGGCAGATAAGAGACGGTTGGGTTTGCAGGTGCAGGTCATCCAGTCTTGTCCCGGGCAAGAGAGAATGAAATCTGGATTGCGGTCCTGAATCCCACTGACCTCTACCAAAAATGGGACAGGGGTAGAGCTCAGCAGGAAATAAGCGGCATGTGTTTATAAGTTTTGATCCAGCAGCAGCTATTGATCCAGCAGCATATTGATCCAGCAGCAGAGGTTTTAATACTAACATTCCTGATTGTTGGGAAAAGGGACTTTGATGTTGTGGAGATTTCTGTTGTAGGGACAGTTGCCTATGATTTGATGTATAGCCCTATGTATGTATAGGAACAATACGTGCAAGTATGTGTATACAAGAATTCATATTGTATATTCAAGTTATAATGACCCTGGGTTGGGCATTTCCTGGAGACAAGATAAGGAGCGCAGGAAGTTAAGGGCCTGTTCTTTTACTAGCTGGCCTAGTTAATCATTATTACAATGTTATGAACAATTATTTAAAAAAAAATAGAAATATTATTTAATGGATTTTTGAAAAAGTTTACACACGGACTTGTATTGGAGGCTGTGATTAAAAGACAACTGTTGGCAAAATTGTTTAGTTGAACAGATTGCATTAAGTGTAAAAAGTTTACTTAAAAATGTTTTAGAACTGAATACATGTAAAGTAACTTATTGGGCCTCTTTGCTCCATACAGCTCTCTCAGATGGCGGACATGTTGTTTAGAATCTTGGTTCAAATCTTGATTTACCATAGGTCAGATGAAGAAAGCTCTAACCCAAGATTCTAAACAACATGTCTGCCCCCTATTAGATCTATTTGGAGGGAACATGGCTCAATAAGGTACTTTATTTGTATTATTTCATTTAGGAATGTCTATGTAAACCTCTACACTTATCTTTCAATTAAACAACGTTACTTTTTTTCCCTACAGTTGTCCTTTAAATGCATTGAACAGGGGATCGAACAGGGTAATAGGTGCCATGTTGTGTATTTTTAGCGTTACCTCTAAGTAGAATTTGTATTTATTTCAAGAAAAGGTGTCCGTCCTACTTCAAAGGACAGCAGTCTAGTGTGAAAAATAGTTCAATACTTTATTTTAAATAAAATACATTGGAGGTTACTTATAAAGGGCTAAGTACCTTCCGAGTAGGTACCATCCTATAGGACAGCTATTCCAGTGCTGTGCGTTTTTGGTGAGATGTGGCTCCCACTTCTTTGGTCTCCATGAGACAGGCCCCAGACGCGGGTCCCTGGCTCGCTGCACCTAGACGGACACCAGCCGAGCAACACTGACAAGGCTTAGGATAGGCCGAAAGTTACGTCTGTGGTTGCTGTGGCATTTCAGGTCTGTACTGCAAATAGAAATATGTATAAAACAAATTGTAAAAAACTTAAATAGAGTAATAGACTTACCCACTGGGTTCGTTCACCTGGCCAGGTATTAAGAATCTCATAGAAAAACCAGATTGCACTTCAAACACCCCACCGGATGCATTTTGGTAGACTTCCTCAGCTGGTGGGCGTTGGTGCAATGCATCCTGGGTGTTTGAAGTGGTAATGTGCAATATTTTTTCTATGCGATTGTTCATACCCGGCCAGGTGAATGAACCCAGTGAGTAAGACTTTTGCCCAATACGTGTTTTTTATGAACATTTTTAGACATATTTCTGTTTGTAGTATTATAGATGTCTCTATATATGTGGATATTTATGGTGTTTTATTTATGTATTTGATGTATAACTATCTATGTGATCAGCCACTATATCTGTGATTGAGTGATACTAGCTATCCATTTTCTTTAGACCAATCTCTTGGGCATTGAATAAATTTATTTCATATATTATATATATATATATATGTGTTTCTGGAGTTTAACTTAGTACTGTCTCTCTTTATAACATCCCTGTTTCTTTTTTTGCAGTAGTGGAAATCACTGCAGCTTTTAAAATTAGATGTAATATTATCAGGTGACCCTCCCTCCACAAGTTTGGGAGACATACCCTTATCCTTCAAAATATCTCCCCTTCCCTTTTCAAACATATTTCTCCAGTTAGTATTTGATAAATAATTGATTGTGGTGAAGGTTCTAGCAAATCATTTTTTTTTTAATATATTTTTTACACGTCTATTCTTATTTTATTCTTCTATTGTTGAAGTGGCAGTATGTTCACAAGCGCTGTTCCTTTTTCTTTGGTTGATGCCCCTCTCCGACTAGGTGCCATCCTATAGGACAGGCTGTTTGAGTAGTGTAAGATCTAGGTGAGATGTGGCTCCCACTTTGTCTCCGTAGTGTATTCCTCGGTGACATGACTTGGTTTTTCTGTTTTATACTTTTTATACTGCAGTCTGTATCTTGAGTGGAGAGGGTGAGTGGTAGAGGTGCGTAGACTGTTTTGTGTCTGGTGCGGTGGATTCACATAGTATCAGCTAATTCAATTCCTGAGTATCTGAGTTGGAACTTCTTTTATACATAGTTGCCCAAATTTGTCAGGGCTGTCCCCTTTTTTTGGAGGTCCTGCCTTGGACAATTCAACAATGAGTTTAAACTGTGTCTCAAAGACATATACAGCTTAAATGCAAACACATGCATAACCCCCCCCCCCCCCCCATCTGTCTCACATTGTGTGGCACAGTCCCGATTTTGGGGGTCTGTCTCTCTGTCCGGCTGAGCTCTCTCGGGACAGTGATAGAGGTCCGCGGAATTCAGGAATGCAAACTTGCCATCCTGATTGCAATGAATTCTTTACCGTGCTAAGATATTTTTTTTTTTTTTTTTAAATACACTTTAATCAGGCTTCAAATTTTATTATCATCAATAACAATATACAGCAGTAATAACAATAAACAGGTTTGTTTTATATATAAATATTTATATAGTGGATGGTCTGGGGTTAGCTTATAAGGCTTTCAAGCATCCTTTTTCCACAGGATCTCACATAAAATTGCAATTTACAAATACACTGAGAGCTTTTCTGCAGTCTGAGGTTTACCACTTGGCCGGTACAATGATAAGTCTACGGAGTCGGTAGGATGGACGTTTTTTTTTTTTTTTTAAAAAGGCGCCAACCCTAACAGAGGCCCAAAGATAGCAAGAGTCTAATTTGTCGACTCTTAAAAGGGACTGCATCGGCTTAAGCATTGTTTGTACTTTGCATGTAGATAATTAGTACAAGAAGACAAAATCATCTATACATTGTGCAAAAAGGGACTACAAATAAGTACAAATAAATTAAGAGAAAAGAGTGTTTTAATCTCCACTATGGAGATCTGGGTTGTATTCTGTTTTGGGGACTTGATATTTGCAATGGAGAATGTGTAATTTGCATACCGTCCCACAGGTGATGTCATAAGCAGTAGACACATTTAAAAACACGTTTTTTTTTGTTTTTTTTTGCTAATTTAGGCATTTTGCACAATGTATAGATCATTTCCATTAAACAAAATGTATTCTCTACATGCACAGAAAAAAAAAACAATGTTTAGGTGATACAGTCCTTTTAAGAGCAAATACATATGCTGCAGTGTATCCTGTTTATTATCTCACCTTGTGGCTTGATATGCAAATGACACATCTTACATTCAAACCAGTACACAAGCAGAAGACACCACAGACCCCTGCTTCTGCTGGTAGATCGATGTGATGGATTTGAATACGTCTAGAAGGATTTTTTTTTTGATCTGGTTCATTGAGCATACTGTAGGATGTAGAAAGGTTTAATATTAGGCCTCTGCTGCACGTTCTGTGAAGCTACTCAAGATATTTAACTTGCTTTAATACAAAACAGAAATACAAACTTTATGTATAATATTTACAATTACTTGTAAACTTTTACCAAACCATTAGGACAACTTGCTCTATCCTCATCTAACCTGAATAGGCATTTTGTCTGAAATTCATTGGGGGTTATAGATAAAGATGTATACAATTGCAGGCTATCCATATAAAATATAAAAAGTTGTCTATAGTAGATACACTTTATTGGACTTTTTTTTTGCTGCTTCTAAACTGATGTTATCTGCATTGAACCAAAAATATTGCAGATTGAGAATAAAAAGTCATCATCTCTGACTGTTTCATACATACCATACAGCATAGGAATTAGGATTATACATACAACAGCTCCATTTTTACACATAACCCCCACTGTCAATAACATTTTTTGCAAATTATAATCTCCAGGACCATTGAGATTATAAATGCTCTCTACCCCCAGACAACGTCTGAGGTACAAAGCCCTCCCCTCCTCCCCCATTACGTTAATGCTAAAATTGATGGGATTTCATTTACTTGATCAATCTGCCTTACCAAGGATTACAAATATAATTCAAAAAGCAAAACCATTTGTAACATTCACAATACATGGAAAAGATTCCATGCTGGGGGGATAGTGAAGACATCAGGCGCGGATGCTCCATATGGGCTAGGTGTGTTTGCCGCACACCTAGCACGGAGCTGAGCTGTGTATTTCTGGGGTTTGTTCACAACACACAAACCCCCGGAAATACACGAGGTACTCCGTGCCTCACAGTGTCAGGCGTGCTCTGGACTGGCAGGATATGCCCCTGGATGTCATCTCAAAATACTTGTGTTCAGGGTTTTTTTTATTTTTAATTTTTTTAGTTAATTCCCCAGGTTATAAAAGTTATAATCTTTGCTTTACAGCACAATCTGTCTCTTGAGGCAATGTGGGTTATTTAAAATACAAAATCCTGGGGCCCGGTTCTAAAAGTGATCTAACCCTAAAAAAAACGTTCCGTTTGTTTCCATAGCGATTGCACTGCTTTGAGAACTCTGTCCCATAATTCAATTTTTATAAATAACCTCCAATGAATATTGCACTGCAACTTTTCAATATATTCCTAATGTGTCCCCCGAATCGGCATTTATAAATGAACATGCCACATTTAGATTATAAAGGGGGAAAAAAAATACTGTACCAACCAAAATATATATAAATCAGTTTCCATTTACGGATATACAGCCTTACAAATAATACAAATGCCTCAGAATAAATATTTACAACCATTGTCTGGCCTCTCTACAGTAAGGACCACTGTGGATACATGTTGCGCCAATATCAGACAGTAGGCATCCCAAACTAATAATTACTATATTTTACGCATCAGTACAGCTTAAAACGTCTAATGAATTATGGGTACACTGGTTAAAATCTTTCAGTTAGATTAGTTATTGGTCGATTATGTTATGTAGTAGTTTATGGAGAAATTCAACTGAAAGAACACAAAACCAAGTACCTTACAAAGTCTTCGTTTGCCCATGTTTCGAATCTTGGGTGAGATGATTTAAGACCTGACACAAGATTTAAAACATGTCCTCGCTCCCTGATGGCTATAAGGAGAAAAGAAGGGCTCAGTAAGGGGCTTTATTTGTATTCTTTCAGCAAGGCATTTCTATTTAAAATGTCTATACTTGATGCAATGTTACAATTAGACATAACTTTTTGTTTTGTTTACAGCCGTCCTTCAAACACATTTGCTGTAGACCCAACGGGAAGAGATCATGGTCTACGACACGCAAAGTTTTCTAGTTTGGTTAATTAACTTGGAAGTTTATTTTCCATCGTTAACTATCACCGTTGTCCGTTTTGTCAGCCTCAAACATGCCAGGCCAAAATTGCTGGGTGGGAAGTGAAACCCCAACTCCTTTTTGCTACTTGGAAAGAAGAGGCCAGCTGCTACAGGTTTATTAAAATCCTTACAAGAGAGGTAACCCTTTCCCTTGTCCAAATATCTGATTTAAAGCCACATATAGGGTTTCCTCCTGGCTGGAATTGTTTTCAATTTGGAATTGCCAGTACAAAAATTGGTTTGAGGCCAATGTTAAGTCTACGGAGTCAGTGGCATGTCCGTTTATTTTCTTGAGGAAAGGTGGCAACCCTAGCCACATAGCTCTGTGTCCATAAAGGGATACGATTACATGTTGGTCTGCTGTATAGCATTAATAGAGACCATTCTCCCCAGGGTAACAGTTCTCTTGCTTTTCTCAGACGAGGTATCTGTCTTTGAGTCTCTTCTTGATTCAGGACCATGAGGTGCATTTTTTTCCCATGTAGTGGAAAGTCTGAGATCTCAACAAATTCAGATTTTGTTTGTGCCCTGAATAAATATCGATTTTTAGAAATATGGCTGCAGAGAATGTATATCTGAATGACTACAAATTTGAATTTAATCCAAGTTCCTGATGGGATTCAGAGGTGGGTTCCAGGTTGAATTCTTTCTGGTTGGAGAATGTATATGTATTTTTTTGGTGCTTAAAGAGCCATCAGACTTGTTCAAATGGACATTGTTGTCTTAGTGCCTTGCGGTCATTGGTAAAGAAATGAGACCGTCTGGGCCTACGTATACCTCAAAGGAAGGTAATGATTTGCCCGCTATGCCCGGCTGCTGGTGGAACAGGGAGTGCTCTGTGTGCTGTCAATGCTGTGGCTTGTGCTGCTACTCTCCGACCCTCCAGTCATTGTCGGTACGGGCTGCATCTTAACAGTGGAACCTATAGGGGGATTTAAAAACGTGTTTGTTAGAGCCAGAGACGGAAAAAAAATCGGTTGGAACCAACACAACTAGGGGGCTCTGCAAAGTGCCATCAACCACAGTACCCCATATACAGACATGCTTATCCACTGAAGTGACATCTAAAACCGGGACCCCAATTTAAGACCTCACCCATAGCTCAACGGAAATATTTTAAAGGGGCAGTGTCCTCAAAAAATGTTTTTAGACAAGTAACACATAATGTTTAGTGACGAAACAGATCTGTCTTATCATATACCCAAATCATTTACAATATACAGAAAATAAGCTAGCTGGAACTGCCCCTTTTAAGATGACTGGTTAGCTCACTAAATATTTGACATCAAAAGGTTGCCAACGTTTGATTAACCATAATCTACCTTAAGCCGTGGGGAAGCTAATTAGTTATTTAGCTCTGCTAATTAAAGAGAGAGGAAACAAACTGACATGCAAAACATTTTTAAGACCTCTCTCTCTCTGGCTACAGTTGCATTTGCTTCTGACCACCCACCAAGCCATACTTACGTGTATGCGTGTACGTGTACCACAGAGCGGCCGTAAGGAGTGCGCCAATCAGAAATGCTCCAAAGGTGATTCCCAGCACAGCCGCCAGTCCAAGGCCCTGATCTGAAGAGACCACATGGCAGAAGTCAGAACATTTTTTCCCCCCATCCCTTTGTCCCAACAAAGTTTGCATCTCCAAACTATGGTTTATAATCTATTTCCGCTCCTGGTTTATATTTTTGATGTGTCTTTGGTGTGATGCATGTGGTGTGCGGTGTTCGCAAATCAGGCGATTAGTTCTTTGTCTTCCCCCTCTCCCCCTCACACACACACACACACAACAGGTCTAATGTTTATTTTGGCTTCCGGTTGCTTCCTTCCTCCTCTCTAATACGTTGGCCAGGGTCAGAACACACTCCTTCCTGAGGTCAGTCATTGCTCCTGGACTGACTGCTCCCTGTCTGTGACATCATCAGAGCCAGAGAGAGGAGGGGGAGCAGCAGCAGGGGGACTAAGATGACAAAATCATCCCCCAGTTGGAATATGGCACTCATTTCCCTTCTCAAACCTCTGGAAGGATTTTAGCACAACGGGAGTCAATATGGGACTTTAGCGGCTGCGACTATGGGAGTCGTGGATAAGCAACAGGGTGGGCAACCTAGAGGGGGGGTAGGAAGACAAGATCCCCTTTTTTTTGCCCAGCAGCACAAAGATTCATTCTGTGCTCTTTTATAATGGAATAGGCCTTTCTCCTAAGTACCTTCCAGCATTATACTTTCATATATTTCATTAGGTACGGATTGGTAGCTGCTGGCACCATGCTGTTTTGGCATTATTCCTTAAGTACTGATTGGTAGCTGCTGTGTCAATCAGTATCTTTTAACCTGCTCTGAGTAACCTGTGCTGATCCTATTAATGAATCATTTCACTGACTGGCTATTATGTTTAATATTTTTCCGACTTGTTTTCTAGAGAAAACAACTTGTTACCTCAAGAAAACAAATCAGGAAATTATGAAATACATGTCTGGGTTTCTATACTAAACAACGCGCTGGGCTGAGTTTCCTCTAAGCTGAGGATCTCTTAAAAGCAATAGGTATAATATGGAAAACCTGGGAATTGTTCGGTATAAATTCATAGAGAAACTACAGCCAAATTCCACAAAGTTTTTTTTTTTGTTGTTTTTTTTTTTTTTACCCAGGACATACTTGAAAATGAGAGAAATCTCAATGTACCCTTCCTGGTAAAATGCTTTATAAATAAATAACCCTAAAAACACAAGGTGTTGTGAATAATGCTGGGATTCTCACTTCCATAATGCAAAATATCACATTGCATGATGGGAAAGGAGAGTACGGTTAGTCAGATTCTACCCCTTCTTCTTCCCGCAGAGGTTTCTCATTTATTATTTGTCCCAGCTGGGGCCTTACCAAGTCTATTGACGATGGTTACATCCAGAGACTGCTGCATTTTGCTGTGATCGGGGCATTTCTAGGAAAAGCGAGAATACATGGACAAGGCATCAGCAATACACAGAACCAGTACCAAACACACGCACAGTCTGTATGTTTATTTGGACAGAAAGGGGCAGATCTGAGACCCAGCGACCTTCTGGGGCCACTTCAGCCTCCCCTTAACACTAGTCGTAACAAAGGTGCGTCAGTCCGCACAAAAACTTCGTCAGGCTCAGTCAAATTTAGCCCGTAATACTCTACGGCCTAGGGGTTCACCTGCGGCCCCTTCAGCTGTTTCTGGACAGCAACTACCACAATTCTCTACCATTTGAGAAAGCCAGTGGGGGATTATGGGATTTGTAGTTCAGCTGGAGGGCAACAGTTGGGTGCCCAGGCTCTATGGCATGCATCACTGAATGCTATTCAATGTTATCATGCCAACAGTACAGATCTGACACGTGCCTGTATATATTCTTCTAATGATGTGATACTGTGACATAATAAGGTGCTATAAGATGGGCTGGGGAGTAAACATAGCAAGAGACTGATTAGGAGCGAGCGCCATTAAGTTCATTGCCTGTAGGTTTTTAGATGGCTCCAGGGTGTCTCAGGAGATAGCCCAGAGACAATAGGACAATGGGCTATGGCCTGAGACATCCTGACAAGTTGGGGTTTATCAGTAATTCAATTAAGGGTTCAAGGGAGGGGATCTTAATTAGGGTCAGGAAGGTTATCAGTAGGAGGGGAATAGTGGGGGGAGTTAGGGTAATCAGGCAGGGCTATTTCAGCTGTAATTTGTGGAGTGAATCATTCTAATGCTTGTTCTCTTTTGTTTCACAGGTTCTATCACAGGAGGTTCAGTCTGAATCCATAAAACATCAGGACATGAAATCTGGGCCGTGCAAGAGAACCAAGCGACACCAAGGAAGGCTGAGGAGCAACACTACACCGCCATACCGTGACATAATAAGGTGCTATAAGATGAGCTGGGGAGTAATATTTTTTAATGATGTGCAGGCCTTCAGCTGGACATATTGAGCAATGCACGGTTGTATTAACAGACAGCTGATGACTGGATCAGCACAATACACATCATTAACACCCGTTTGCACTCTGGTTCAGGAAAGAAGGATGGGGCTCTTGCAGGAGGAGGGGGGTTGGGGGGGGGGGTAAAGGATGACCCCCAGGCTTGCACAATACTGGAACACGCTCCACTACTTCCTCTCCAGTTGAGCAGTTCAAAAGCAGACAAAAACAACTTCCCTTTCCACCGCACACACTCACCCCGGCGTGGTCAGGGGACAAACAGAAGGTGCAGGTCAGCTGAGTGGAGCCTACGCTGTCTGTAACTCCCAGTGTAACATTCCATGACTCTGTCTTATTGGACACCACCGGGGGCTCAATATGGTCGCTCACGGCCTGCGGCTCCTTACCCAACGAGCACTCCATCAAGTGCAGGTAGCTGGTGTAATCCGCTATGACGGTGGCCTGTAGGAGACAAAAAAAAAAAAGTGACCAGGGAAACTCACGAGAAGTCATGTATTAAATTTACACCAACCACAAAAGCTGCGCAGCTGGGGTAATATCCTGGGGCTAAAATGGAATTCTTTCCTCGTGAGCGTAGAGACAGGCAATCCCCCCAGTCTGCTCGGAAAATGCCATACGCCATGCTCTCGGCTGACTACTCGTCCCTACCTGCCCTCACCAGCTTATGTGAACGAAGCCAAGATGTGGCCGAGCATAATGGGAGTAAGACCCCAACTAACAGCTCAAGCGTACAAAACTTCTCATGATGCCCAAGGTGGGATCAAGTTCACAAAAGCTGGCATGCCAGATGTCCAGCCAGTCGTCTGGCATTTGCCTTTGTCATTCCCCCTTTAGCGGTCCTCTCTCATCTCATTATCCCCTTATATATCAATCCCCTTCATTACATCACACCCTATCAATCCTACTTATTGATAGAGTCTCTATCCTGTCCTTCTCCTCTCTTCCCCCAGCACTCCGCTACCTTCGGGCTTCTAAATGTGGTTCTATTCTTCCCTGCTCTCTTTTAGCAGCTAGATCCCACTATGCGGGAAGCCCAGCCACGCTCCTAGAGGCCATAATAAGTCACCTGCTAATTTAATCATGCGTGGGATAGGCACAAGGCTATCCTAGCTATAAGATAGGGAACTGGGGACTAATAAAAGTATTTAGGAAATTGGGCAGACTAGATGGACCAAATGGTTCTTATCTGCAGACACATTCTATTTTTCTCTTCCATTTGTCAGGTGTTACCATTGTACTAGGGCGAGAATTCAGGATCACTTTTTTTCCCCCACACCTATGGTAAGATTACTGAACACTATTGTTTTATGAATGTGTGATCTTAGCCGTCATGTTAATTTGGTTTTATCGTGGTCTCTGTTTCATGTCGTGTATTGGAGTTTTCTTGCAATCTGCTGTCGCTTTTGACACAAATGACAAACCGTGTCTTATTCTAGTGCGGAGTCACATGACTTGACACTGCACTTAAGGGTTTCCACCCAGACGGTATTTTACTGGCAGGCTGGTCAGAATTTGGCTGTAGGGCAATGTTAACTCTTTGGAGGCCTCAGCATGGACGTATTTTTGGGGGCAAAATATGTGTCCCTTACTGCACTGAACCTTGCGTTCTGCAGCCAGTGGAGCTCAGCTGTTACAATACCACGAGAACAGGGAAACAAACCAGCATGCCCCCCAAGTGTCCCAATTTTTGCTCCAAATCCCTCTTTCCTCCTCCGGTGTCTCCATTTTCTAGGAGCTCAAACGTTTAGACTGAGTGTAAATAAAACTCATCATATTGTGTGTATTAATAGCTCTGACATCCCTTGGTATTAGATACGGGGCTGGAAGCTAGACAAGTACTCCCAGCCCCCTAAAAAAATATATCGGGAGGGCCATGGCTAATAGCCCTGACCCCTCTAACTGTATCAGAACAGGGAGCCGCCCAAATGGTAAGTAGTTACGGTAAATTTTTATTTAAATTATTTATTTTAAAAAAGGGTCTGGGGCCAGCAGCAGAGCCCAGACCCCAGCGAGGATGGTTTAATTATATATCATCGGCATCTTGAGGGGGCAGGTGGTCATTTTTTATTATGGGGACCCGTGCAAATAGCCCCGGCCCGATATATTTTTGGGTGTTTGGGAGCTGTTCAAATGGCGATACTGTGGTCTATCAGCCCTGGCCCCCCAATATATTTTTCAGGGGGCTGGGAGCACTTATTTCCCATCTTTCAGCCCCATTTATTATAAAAAGCTCAAATGTTCAAGCAGAAATAAACAGGTGCGTAGGTGTTACCTTCACATAGATGGTCCTCTCTGCTTGCAGTTGATTGGTGCTGGAGCTGAAATCGGGGCTGTGAGAGACATTCAGCTTGATGGTTGGAGTGTTACACATGAATGGATACTGGGAGACATAAGAAGGATTGATAAAATTCACTATTAGCAACAGACTTTACAGGCGAACACACTGCAAACCTTGGCAAGGCTCGCCAATCACAAGTAAGTAGAGTTACGAGGTCTATATCACCCTGAGTTTTTATAATAGAGCTTAATGTAGACATTGCTACAACAAATATAGCAAGCAAATGTCTGTGGGCGACGCGTTTCTAGTTTATTACATCACTTTGATGGTGCTCTATGCCAATTAACTCCAAGGATGGAGAATGTATTTGCATATAGTGCCATTATTTGATATCAATGCATACATGTCTGTGCTCTTTAGGCAAGTACTTTTCTTATAGGGGAACATAGAAACTACTGCAGAGGAAGAGAGACAGCCCCTTCCCATATACTCCTTCTCAATGATGCCACTGAGTTTAAAGACCCCATTTTTTATTTTAAAGCTACAGGAGAACTGTCATTTATTTCAAAGTAAATATAAGTGCCTTTCACACACTGGAAATGCTTATTTTCTGTTTGATTTGACATGTTAAGCAGAACTCAGGTTTCCTTCTGAGATAGATCTACTTCTGCATACTGCCCATGACCCCAGCTACCTCTGGATACTGACCATACAATTAGAGAGTTTCCCTTACAGACAGGATGTGTCAATTAGAGCACCGTAGCTGTAACTAGCTCTTTTTGTGCCAAAGTAACAATTTTCTCCCATGTAGTGTCCCACAGCCCTCTTCATTTCCACCGATCCCACTGACTGGCCCAAAGTCCTTGCTGCTGCCCACAGTCCACTGTCTGAGAGTTAATCCTTACCCGAAAAATAACATTTATTTTCAGAAATGTGGAATTTAAAAAAAAATGTGGAAAAAAGTACCTACCGTCGAGTTTGACAAAAGGCTGGTCACTCTTACCTGCAAAGAGCAAAAAGAAAAAAAAAAAAATAATAATAATATATATATATATTTAAACATACAAAATGGATTGCCCAAAAAACATGTTCAAAACACATTACATGACAAACAACAATGAAAATAAATATAGCAATATCAATAACTGCAGAAAATGAACATACGGTGCACTTTCTAGAATACTATCAATTTTGAGTGACAGGTTTGATTGACTTTAAGGTGGACTATTATTTTTTGGATTATAGGTCAAAATAACTTCTTGCTTCTGGTGGCCACAGTGGACTAATAGTCATTCACAGCTTTGCGATACACATCTATGGTCACCGTACAGCATCATATGGTCCCTATACACATAATACGGGATGCAAATCATTAAAGTAGTATTTACCGAGTTAATTTGTGTCGATTTGAATACTTGACCCCCACACTCCCCAAATGGCGTGAACAGTAACAGGGACAGGCCATCATCTTGAGCTTTGCAATTGACATCTTGAAATGTCACTTGTAAGTCTTTGCTGCAGTACTACGGAGGAAGAGAAGAGCAGAGGTTACAACAACAGAATGGTTCAGTGGTGGCTACAGTTGAGCTGACACCTGGATGTTCGGGTTCGGCAGGTTCGGCCGGACTTCGAAAAAATGTCCGGGTCCGTGCTCAAACTTGCCCCCGAAACCCCATTGAAGTCAATGGGGACACAAACTTTTGGCCACTAAAATGCCTCTAAAAAAGTCCTGGAAAGGGCTAGAGGGCTGCAAAATGAAGTAAAATGTGGGTAAGAGTGTCCCCATTCATACGAATAGGTCAATTGACCTATTCGTATGAATGGGGACTCTATTTCAGTTAGAAATATAGAATAGCAATGTGATTACATGTATTACATGAACCGAAAGTCTATAAACCGAATTTCTTTCGGTTTATAGACTTTCGGTTTATGTAATACATGAAATGCTATTGCATAAACCGAAAAAGAGTCCCCATTCATAAGAATAGGTCAATTGACCAAAAACCGTAATGTTCGGTACGAACCTGAACAGTGCGGTTCGGGTTCGCTCAGCACTATTGGTGGCAACATGTATGGTATCAGTAACATATGGAGCAGTAGAGTCATTGCATGTATACAAATGCTATGTATACAAATACGTGATGTGGGGCTGGCACTAGAGTCCAAGGGAGGGTATGTTTACAGTGGGTAGAAAAAAATATGTGCTGGCAGAAACTGTTTATGAAGCTGGATCAATCAATTGAGAAAAAAAAAATGCCTTGTGAGTTGATAAGGCCTGAATATGATCGCACACAGTAGGTTAGATTAATGCCTTGGATTTTAAAGCTGTCTGCCAGTTATTTAGGCAAATATACGTACTGCAGGCAAGGAAATGTTTAGCTTCCCTACACTCTCAGCCTGAACCCATTTGTTAGCCCCCCCCCCCCCCCATGTGACCTCTAGTACTCTTGGCACCAGATGTTTTCGGTTCCCGAGAGTATGAACTACAGTTGTGAAGGAACTCCCAAAGGAATGCCAGCAGACTCCAGTTCAGGGACAACCATGCAACTTCTGTGAAAAAGTTCCAGTATTGTATTTGTATCCCAAAAAATGTATGCACCAATGAAATCACAAAAGACAGACAGGATGCCAGGAACAAATGGACAAAAATCAGAGCGAATACGCTCGACGCGTTTCGCACATCAAAAGTGCTTAAACATAAGCAGCCATGAACTACAGTTGTTCAGGGGTATGGCCTTTACTGTCCTATGGAATGCGTTGTCTATGGGAAGAAAGGAAAGCTCCTGGGTCTGCAGCGGATGGAGAAGTACGATAGCTGACAGAGTTGTAGTGAGAACGAAAAGAAAATCGGTGTTTTATTTGTTTTTACCACATTTTACTCCATTTACCTCATAGATGTCCTTTGGTATCCTTGCCACGATGTAACGGTCTGTGCACTTGAATGGATTCTGGGAACTAAATTTTGACCCGCATCGGGCGCTTGGGCTCTGCGTACTTTCTAATAATGGGGCATTTGTTGCCTTCACTGTAAAAAAAAAAAATAAATAATATTAATAATAAAAACTAAAACCAGTGCAACAAAGTGGAAGGGCTTCACTGCCATGATGCTACATTCATCTACCCAGGACATACTTGGACACATACTTGTTTCCTTCTATATATAAATATATCAAATATGTTAGATTTGCCTTCACACCTATTATAAAGTATTTGATAATAAAATAATTTTAAAATGTAAGGACGTCCTAGACATGCACAACTGCGCCACTAGGTTTTACGGAATTATGTTCCATAAAAAAAAAAATCCTTAAATTCCTTAAAATTGCTTCCACTGTAATAGAAGAAAAAAACTAAAAAAAAAAAAAAAAAAGATCTATACATTGTGTTAGCAGAGCTGCAATCAAATGCTAAAGATAAAATATGTTTTAAAAGTGTCGCCTGACCACCCTAACTTGGTACGAAATACATTTTATGGACAATCTGCGCTATATAAATAAAGTTCATGTGATGTATCTGCATGGTTCTTACCACATGGCACAGATAAAGTCACGGAATCTGCATTGGAAACCTCTAGGTATGACAGGCTGGCGAGTTTTGCTTTTAGGGCATACTGAATTAGAGTTTCACGGTCGTCGGGAAGATCCACTACAGAACGATTCTGCATCTCAATGCCCAGAGCCATGTAACCACCTGTTACCTACAGAGAAGAACAAATGTTAAGGAACCAAGGGAATGAACCAGTAGCATTGTATATGTTGCAAGCACTCTACGTTCATGGTCTACGCAAGGGAAAACTAAACTGTCCGCAAACACAAAGATAATATTACATTTACCAAGACCATATGGAAGTAATTTGCCTTTAAATTTGTTATTCTCCCTAGATATTTTTTTTTAATTATTTTGCTATTGTGTGCTTCTCTAGTGATGACTTTCGTTAAGCTGACCCTTTGTTTTAAATGGACACTACCACTTACATAAGATGTAACTAGATAACCTGGTCATTTGAAAGAAACACATATATAAATCATACGCCACTGTTTTTTTTTTTTTTTAAATGATTGAATTAATTGCATATAAAAGGAAAAATAAAATTAGGTGTTTATCTCCTGGCTCCATTTTGTGCATATTTCCCATGATGCAACATCGTCCAAAGTCTTCCAGCCAGTCTCACTTTACAACTGTGGTCAAAGCCTGCATGATGATGTCATATTTTCCCCTGCTCTCTTACTGGCTCCAGTGTAACATTGTGGGTAGGACTGGGTAGCTGTGTACAACTTTTTTTTTTTTTTTACCTCCCTTCCAACACAAAGAGAGGAGATTAACCTGATCAAACAGGATCATAACTCTGCCCCCTTGTGATGTAATAGTTACATTCCCCTCCCATTCAATGCAAGTCTATGATCAGATTTCTGACTTATAGACTGCATTGTGTGTCCCCAGCCCCAAAGTGATACATTTGTACTGTAAAGTCACTAGGGGGTGGCACCCAAAAAAACTATATTTCACAAAATGGCCACGCCCAGTCACACTTGTTTAGTTAAATATGTTATTAAATACAATCACATAACAAAAACAAAAGACAGATCTAAAATCAACAATACAAAAAACAAAAAAAAAAAAAAAACCTTTCCATTTTTTGGTGGGAGCGTCCCTTTAAAGAGCAAATAGTATTCCATGCAGTCTACCTGGTATTCTAGAATACTAATGTTTGTGTTTAGCCGAAGTCATGCTGGGGGAGCTAAGTAGATAGAACTCTTGTTCCAAGGTGATTATGAATTTTAGAAAACAATGTTATCTTACCCAGATCTCGACAGCACTGGAAACCTTTGTGTCCAAGTTCCAAGTGTAGTTTTTGGGGCCCTTTAAGTACAGGACTGTTTTATGACTCGGCACACACTGGTCATCAACTTGATTCAGCTCAATTTTAATTGGCTTGGTTCTGACCGGGGGAAGGGGGGGGGGGGGGGGAGAGAAATGTAAAATAAATAAATCAATCACAGTGCATTCGCTAGTCACACAAACTAAAACACATACTGGTTTAATCATAGGGGGGGGACCCCAAAGCATGCAAAGAACAGTAAACTAGAACATGAACCCTTTATGTGCTAGGAGTACCCTCTTCTGCAGTTCAGGGCATATGTTGCATATTTCAGAAAGTAAAACCTCACTTGGTTTCATCCCTAATACTAGGGACAGGAATTTATAACTTGCACCAAAGATGATCTCTGATGCTTATTGCAATAAGAAAGGAGCTATTGCTCCTCATACATATGCAGGATTCTCTTGCAAATTCTTCTCTTAAAGAAACACGGTTTTGTTTTGTTTTTAGTGGCGATATCAAGCTGTGTGCCAAGGTAGAACTAATTCTCAAGACATATGTTGGCAGTATGTGAGATGAAACTGGACCTCTGGATTGCGATGGTGAAGAAAGAGGCTGAAAAAGTAGAGTACGACCTCCGCCAGACCTCGAGATGGGGGGCTGGGGGCAAGGGGGGGCTGGGGGAGTTGGGTGTAATCACCTTCATCCCTAAGATATTGGTGTTATAGTTGTTTTTGCTAATGGCACGTTTATGTGAAGGATATTTATACGTCACTCCCTATGGGTTTGTGGTGAAAAATTAAATATGTGAAATAGAAACATAGAATGTGTCGGCAGATAAGAACCATTCGGTCCATCTAGTCTGCCCAAATGATTATATCCCCCACCTACAAGGAGCAAGCTACCTTGTCATAAGAGCCCACAAATGCAGAATTATAATTGTTTTGCAAGCCTGTATTTAGTCATCGTATTCTCCTAGAGTCACAAGGCTAATTTTCGGCACTACAGTGTACTACATTTCCCAAGATGCACAGTTAGGCATGATAACTGCCCCGCCAAAAAGGTTAACCTTCTCTAATCTTGTTTTTTATTTATTTTTTTATTCCGTTATATTATCTATTTGTGGCCAGTCACATTCCTTCCACATGCCATAGACATTACCCAGAATCCTCAGCTTCCTACCTGGGCAATGAGAATGGATCAGTCACATGCACCATGTAGGCATGCTTGATAACTTCTGGATTGGACACAGAAATCTCACAGCCGCTCACCAGTACATTCGGATATTCCGCCTCCAGTATACCAGTTGCCAGATAATCCTTTTGCAGGATACAGGTCTCTGGCCCGCTATCATCTGTGAAGGGACACAAAAAACATCGGCAACTTCTAAGGAAGAGAAGTGGAAAATTTGGTACTTTTTCTGCCGCTCTTGCACTTACCCGCCATCTTATTTGCCACACGCTTCATTCTGGCCCACACTGCATTATCTATCAATAAACACTTTATTATATTGTTTTGTGGCACTATCACCATGTGTCAAGGTATATTTCCCAAAACATGATGTTGGGGCGTTAGCAGGGGTAAGCACTAATATTGCTAGTGGTGGACATTTACTGAGGTCTGTGGTGGACAATTTAATGAAGTTCTTTGGATCTTCACCCTTCCATCTGAAGGGCTTTTTAAATCAAGCCGAAGTGATCTTGTTTTTGGTTCAATCTCTCTTTATTGTTATATCCGAAAAATATTAATATTAAGTACTGCATCATGTCTAATCATTGGAAGATGTTTGACCCACAAACCAATCACTTGAAAAAAAATTCATTCATCTTAAAGGCCCTGTTCTGTGCATGTGTCTAAAATATGTGGGGGGGGGGGGGGGGGGGGAGCACTTATTTTTACTTAAAAACAATTTACAGTTCTCTTGTAGTTTTACATTGAAAATAATTTATCCGGGAATTCTAAATTCATTCGTGACATCCAGTAAGGAGAGCTTGGAGAGATGGGCAGAATGGTTGATATTGTGAGATCGATAGGGTTGAGGAAAACAACTGATAAGACACATCTGTTACTTGACACGATGCTGTACTTTTTAAAATTGATGTTTTTGAGCACAGTGTAGGTGGACTGCTCCGTTAAGCCTAATTATGATGGGCAACATCCGCACTGCCACAATCAAGCCTCCACACTCTTGCCTACTACACTACACTCACCTGTCCCCAAAGTCAAAGAGATTGTGCTTGCATCACTCAGTTCTCCAAAAAAGGCCACCTTCCCATAGTTGTTCTGGGCCCAGTCCAAGAGCTTGTCACTTTCGCCGGGGAGAGCGTCTGTGCAGTTATTGTATAGTTTGTTATTCACCAATACTATGCCCCTACCACACTGCAAGAAGAAGAGAGCAACACTAGCATTGATGATATAGCGCTTATTGAAACAGGAGGGTAGAAGATAACAGGTCTTACTTCACACTTATCTTTTATATTACAGAACAAGAACCATATAACAAATGCAACATGAACAAGAGAATGAGACTGATAAATGTAAAATAACTCCCACAGCCATGTTGTTAGAGGTATAGGAAAGATCAGTACACACCAGTGTTAATTTCGTCGACTAAACATTTTAGTCATCGTTTTAGTCAACTACATATTTTCAGTGACAAAAACAAAATAAAAACTATGTTAACAGGGTTAAAACCATAACTAAAATCCATTGCAATTTTCGTCAACTGACGCAAACGTCACCAAAATGTTAGGGAGGGATTATTGCATTTGTCTATTTGGACTACTGGTTCCCATGAATCTCAAGCCCAGTCCCCTGACTCTATCTGCAGCTGGATTGGCTGAGACACAGGCTCCCTGTGCCTGTCTGGCCCCTGGAACAATGCCCTGCAAACCGCAGAGGAAGAGGATACTCCTCCATCTGATTCACCTGGTAACTGTCAGGCGAGTGTCTTCCCTCCCATCTCCCTAGCAAGTTAACACTATGTAACAGCCTTCTCAGACCTGTTCCCTTACATTTCCCTAGCAAGATAACTTAACACTATGTAACAGCCTTCTCAGACCTGTTCCCTTACATTTCCCTAGCAAGATAACTTAACACTCTGTAACATCCTTCTCAGACCTGCTCCCTCCCATCTCCCTAGCAAGTTAACGTAACACTGTGTAACGGCCTTCTCAGACCTGTTCCCTCCCATCTCCCTAGCAAGTTAACTTAACACTGTGTAACAACCTTCTCAGACCTGTTCCCTCCCATCTCCCTAGCAAGTTAACTTAACACTGTGTAACAACCTTCTCAGACCTGTTCCCTCCCATCTCCCTAGCAAGTTAACATAACACTGTGTAACGGCCTTCTCAGACCTGTTCCTTCCCTCACTGCTGTAGATTTAGTCGACTAAAACTAAACAAATTCATATGACTAAAATTGTATTTTAGTCAAAAGACTATGACTAAAACTAAATCAAAATGTGCCGTAAGAATTAACACTGATACACACACAATATAGGTAAAAAGTAGCAATGTGTATTGTCAGGGTATTTTACCATAAGCCTGTGAGTGCCGACTACTTATGTTGTTTGTGTCCGAGTTATACAAATGCCCTAGTATACTCACGTTAATGATTAGCGTCACGTTATTCTCAATCCCACTGATTGCAAATGCTGTTCTCACGGGTTTGTCGAGATTAATGATCAGTATCCGATGTGACTGCGATATCTCGGTCTTCCCTTTGCTGGTCACCATTAAGTTCTGCAGAGACAAAAACATTTTTTTTTTAAAAATGCTTATCAAAGAGATCTATTGTTGGAATCAATGTTCACTGAAGAGAAACATTAAAGGAATCCCTCACCGAAACACTATTCATACCATGAATGTAAAAGAATAAAAAAAATGATCTGTTTATACATTGTGTTTGCAGAATTGCAAGCCAATGAATACGTTGAGAGAAAAATGGATTTTAATTGTGTCTGTAAAATCTCCTGTTTATCACATCAGCTTGTGGTCTGATATGCTAATTACACATTTCCCAAAGAAAATAGTAATTTGCATACAAACCGCAGGTGATGTCATAAACGGGAGACAACACACTGCTTTTGCGTCGAATGTAGAGAACTGAAAATGATGAAAATTGATTTATTCATAAAATGCTTAAAATAAGACAAACATATGTTTAAAACGTATACAAAAAAAAAAAAAAAACTGTCTGCGCTTCTCACCCTAATAAAGTTGTGTTTTAAATGTGTCTGTGGTGGCTCCTACTTTTGACATCACCTTGAGCTTGTATGCAAATGACCATTTTCTTTAGGAAGTATGTAATTAGCATATCGTACCACCAGCCCATGTCATAAACACGGGGTTTCAAATGAACTATTTTACAATGGAAATGTGTAATTTAGATATTAAGCCACAAGTTGCTGTCATTAGCAGTAGACACCACGGATACTTTATAAACATAATTTTTCATTTTTTTTTTTAGGAATTTGCTTGCAATTTTGCTAACACAATGTATAGTAGACATGTGCAAAACTAAAATTTTCGTTCCGTTTTTGTCCACTCCTGGACCCGATCGGTGCATTTCTGGGCATGTGATCGCGGTGATTGAGTGATCACCGCTATAACATGCAAATTAGATGCAAAGTCAATGTGCTCACGCACAGACTTTGTCTCTAATTCACTCTCTGTGCTTCACATTCTTATAGTGAAGCACAGAGAGTGACCTGCAAGTAAAAATAAATAAATAAATAACATAGCCAGAGGGGGGGGGGGGGGGGGGGGGGCGGGGGGAATAATAATTAACCCTTTCAATGCTGATCACAGTTTGTAACTGTGATCAGTTTCCTTCCACTTTATGGCCCTCATTTAGATATTTTTTTACCAATTTTTTTATTTTTGCAATTTATAACGTTTTTTTTTTTAATAAATAAAGGTAATTTTTAATATATTTATTTAAAAAAATGTAACCCCTGCATGCCTGTTGTGTGATTTTTAGGGATCTGACATCGCACTCTTCAGAGTTTTTTTTCTGTCTTTTTTGTTATGGGGGGTTTGGGAACCAAAATATTTATTTTTTTATTAGTTAGATAATTAGGGGGGATAAGTGGGTTAGTGTTGCACTAGTTGTGTAGCTTATTATTGGGAAAATAATGGGGAAAAACTTTTTTTCCCCCCAAATTCCCTCTTTTATATGTATTTTTTAATACTAAAATGTAACTAATTTTTATGTATAGAGCATCAAAGGAAAGCTCTAACTGTCCTTTAAAAAATAACATATAACTTGTATGGGTGCGTTAAATGAGAGAGAGGAAAATTATGTTTCAAAAACTTCATATGGCCTTGGAAAATGCCTGGTCCTTAAAGGGTTAACCTCTCTTTCGGTTTATAGACTTTCGGTTTATAGAATGCTTGTAATGCTATTAGTATTCTATAAACCGAAATAGAGTCCCCATTCAGACGAATTGAAGTATTTATAGAATACCAATGGCATTACATACATTCCATAAACCGAAAGTCGTTCATTATGTTGGTTTATGGAATGTATATGTAATGCTATTGGTATTCTATAAACCGACTCTATTTTGGTTTATAGAATGCTAATAGCACGAATGGACGAATGATTTTCGTTTATTAACCATTAGTTCATTCGGCTTTCGTTAGTTTAGCATTTTCGTTATTCGTTTTTTGGACGAAAATGCTATTTCCTTATCACTTTTCATTATTTTTTTATTTTCTACATTCACGTTATAGGCAGTGTTTAAGTGGACAGAGTCCCTATAAGATAATTTTCTTTGCATTAAAGTCCGTTTAATGGCAAAATGTAAATCCAAGTGGTTACCAATGGTTTCTTTTGCTCATCTGTTACCGAGAAATGCAATGTGTCAGGCCCAGTAAACATTTGGCCAGTTTAAAGTCTATAGAGGCTACAGCACGGCCTGTATTTTTTTTGGCGAAGCTTTAATACACATTGCAGGCAGTCGTTCAATTTCAGTTTATTTTTAAGGTTCTGAACCAGCACTGTAATTAATATACATTTTGTTTTCTAGGATCTCTTCACTACAATTTTGTTATGAGTGGCCACATACATGGGTAAAAATGCAACAGATATGCTAGTAATATAAGTACATCTAGTACTACAGCTAATGAATAAAGGCAGTGGAGGTCATGTATAAACAATGGCGCTATCGGCAAATGTCAGGAGCCTGTGCTCATTATGCACAATCACCGTTATACATAACAAATGGCGATTGCTTTTTTTTAGACCTTTTTCTGACACTTTACAAGGAGGGAGTTTTTTTAATACTTGACCCCCCCCCCCCCCCCCCCCCCCCCAGTGTTTTCTTCTAACTTCCATAACAATTCACATACACAGCAACACGAAACCAGGGACCATATGTTTTAAATTGATTGTTAAAAAAAAAAAAGAAGAAGAAAGGAACATATGTGGTTTCTATTATGCTTTTGTTTATAGTTTAACACAATGTTTGTGCCAAAAAAATGTAGCAATCAAACAGATCATCACATTGGTTTGAAACGGAGAAGGTCAGGAAAGTTTTAAGAGTCAATAAAAACAGGCCAGTTGTGAGATATTATAAGGCCCAGTACTTAATGAATATCCTAGGTCTACACCCCTCCTAAAACTGATTGTGGCCTCCGTTACATATTTATAGTGCACAGCAGATTCAGCAAAGGCCAATGTTTGGCACAAAGGTATTATAATGGAGGGGACCACCAACCCGCCTCTCTAGCTCTGCAGCGGACCACCTTTTCCCCCTGATGCATACACTGGCACTCTAGCTGTTTCCCATGATGCATAATGAATCAATATCCTGTCTGAGCATCATGGGAAACGCAGTCTGGAGTGATAGTTTAGTTGACCCCCTCAGTTCAGCTGCACCCACATTTTGCTCGTATGTTGCAATTATCTGTAATGTGGTCTCTATGTGTCAGTATATGCCCTGTGGTAATGGCTGGTGTCTCATGGTTCTCTGCTCTGAGAGAACATAACCAAATAACGCTTTTTTTTATTTTTTTTACACACATCGGATTTATACACACACTACAGACACCAACTCCACTCCTACAGTACCTGAAAGAGCGTAGATCCCACCCTGCTAGGATGCCTACATATCAGAAACCAGGAGAGGGAATCTCAGGCGAGACGTGACATTTGTGGACATCCTGCTGGAAGCACGGCCATGCTTAGAAGTTTTTTTCTGCTTAGAATGAATCAAAATCTGTCAAGTGACTGTTTCAATGCTACATAATCAGGCCGGAACGGAAAAAAAAGGGAGAACCCTAACCTCTCCTGCTGTGCCATTAATGCCAGGAAAGGCCAACACAATGAGGGTTATGTATAAAGATCCCGCACATAAAAGTGTCAGGAGTGGAAAATAAAAAAAGGGGCTAGCACCAGTATCTTAAGTATGATGGCGGCAGCCACTTTATATACATCACAACACTTATATGTGCAAATTTCGCTGCTAGGGATAGGAGTCGCGGGATTTCCAGAGCTCACGTATGATTCAAAAATAAATAAATAACCCCCGACGGGTTTTTCTAACCCATTTACGAAAAAAAAGGAGGGCGTTTTGTTGGCATAATGACCCCATGATGTTCATTCTGTAACGACAAAGTGTCGCCTCCGATGATGCCGTCTCCTGATCCGGCACGCTTTCTATTTTTACCCCTTGTGTTTTACAGACATTGTTTTTCCATTAGCTGTATTAAGACGGCTACTTCAGCTTCACTTCCAGTAATTCTTCTCCGAACTAATAACGCCGGCCCCTTACTCTACATGATGCTATGTACATTCACGGGCAAAAATAACCTGTCTGCACCATGATTTGATGATGTATATATATATATATATATATACATACGTGTTACAGGCTGGGAATATCTGCCCTGCTCGTCTCCCATTGGCTGCAGAGTGTTCTACTGTAGAACACTTACATTCAAATACAAATGATTAAACACATATTGCTAGAAACAAGAGTTGTGGGGGAGAAAAACATATAATATGGCCTTCTGGAGCTGTTGAACTCATTGAATCAATGAGTCACAAAACTTTGGTTCTTAACTTGGCTACTAAACATGTCATGTTCCAAGAACCAACAAATATTTTGTAATTTATTTTACACATGGCAGCCACATCACAGTCTGTAGTAACTGGATTATAGCCCTATATTAATTTCACAGGGCATGCACTGACACGCATGGAGACCGCATTAGAGATAGTAGCGAGATGGGAGCCAAATGTGGGTGCAGCTTGATTGAGGGGGTCAACGAAATGATCACTCCAGCTGTGCAGGAGTTGGGTATATATCATGGGAAAGGTAGCCCGCAACAGCTGAAGTGCTAAAGTATGCATCGGAGGAATGGTACAATGGTCAGGGCCCTGGCAAAGCTTCAGGTGTTACCCCTCTCAAAAATGTCTGTTTGTTCATTATTAATTATACTGCCCAAATAGGGGTAAGTCAGAAAATAGACCTGGTCCGTTCCTCCTGCTAGAGGAACAGCGCTGCCCCTGCATCATGTTTTAAATGCTTAACTCTGCATTATCCATGGCTAATATTCACTACTGTCAGTCTTAGATCCTAACATATACTGACTCCCCCATAATTGATGGTGAAACTGTATGCACAGAGGTTGCAGAGTGCCACTTGTGCCATAGGTACGCCATCACTTTTTAAGTGACAAGACCCAATTATTTTCTCTTTTAAAACAAGGTGGGGAGGGGGGGAGCATGTATTTAAAAAAAAAATAATAATTTGTCATTACCAGCTTTCCTAACCTAATAGAAGGCACAGTTCTGCATACAGTGCTCTTGTATAGACTGTAAGCCATTTGAGCAGAAGCCCCCCTCTTAACCTTTCATTAAGTATGTCTGATTCATTACCATAATATTTACATGTTTTATTTTATATAACTGTACAGCGCCGCCGAATTTGTTGGCACTTTATTAATATTATCCGGTAGTAATAATAATAATAGATACTCACCAGTAGACTTTGATTGTTTGCGGGGGGCAGGACTTTTAGAACGTACACTTCCGTGTCGGACCCCTTGCTTACGCAGCCCTGCTTGGTGATGCTGTGTTTGGCTGTTGCGGTGAACCTGTCGTGGCCCAAAGTTGTCATTTCACATGTTTCACGAATCACAGGATCTGCAAGATCAAAAAATAAATAAAAAGACAGTGATAATAGCAGCAACGGTCAATGTTTCTCTTTCAAAAGATATTTTCCTTCTGCATCGAGCCATCTACAATACATACTATTTTTATCCGGCGATGACAGCTCCTTAAAGAGGGATTAAACCCTCTTGACAGGTTTTTTTCGGTCTGATTAAAATCTATCCTGTCTATATATACGTGCAGGCTGCCATGTCAAGACCCGACGTCCAGGCTGCCATGTCAAGCCCCAACATCCAGATTGCCATGTCAAGCACTGACGTCCAGGCTGCCATGTCAAGCACTGACGTCCAGGCTGCCATGTCAAGCCCCGACGTCCAGGCTGCCATGTCAAGCCCCGACGTCCAGGCTGCCATGTCAAGCCCAGACGTCCAGGCTGCTATGTCAAGCCCCGACGTCCAGGCTGCTATGTCAAGCCCAGACGTCCAGGCTGCTATGTCAAGCCCCGACGTCCAGGCTGCCATGTCAAGCCCCGACGTCCAGGCTGCAATCTCAAGCCCCGACATTCACGCTGCCATGTCAAGCCCCGACGTCCAGGCTGCCATGTCAAGCCCCGACGTCCAGGCTGCCATGTCAAGCCCAGACGTCCAGGCTGCTATGTCAAGCCCAGACGTCCAGGCTGCTATGTCAAGCCCCGACGTCAAGGCTGCCATGTCAAGCCCCGACGTCCAGGCTGCAATCTCAAGCCCCGACATTCACGCTGCCATGTCAAGCACTGACGTCCAGGCTGCCATGTCAAGCCCCGACGTCCAGGCTGCCATGTCAAGCCCCGACGTCCAGGCTGACATTTAATCCCCGACGTCCAGTCTGCCATGTCAAGCTCAGACATAGTAACATAGTAACATAGTAACATAGTAATTTAGGTTGAAAAAAGACACAAGTCCATCAAGTTCAACCCTTCTACCTATCATTACAGCTTTTGATCCAAAAGAAGGCAAAAAACCCCTAAGGAAGCTATTTCGAATTTTGCCTCCTGGGGGAAAAAATTCCTTCTTGACTCCAAGAGGCAATCAGATTTCTCCTTGGATCAATAAGCTCTTTTATTAATGCTTATTCTATTATTAATAGCCCTGTATGTTCTGCTTTCCTAAAAAAACATCCAAACCATTTTTAAATGCATCTATTGTGGTTGCTAGCACTACCTCTCTTGGCAGTGAGTTCCATAACTTTATTGTCCTAACCGTAAAGAATCCCTTCCTTTGCTGTCTATGAAATCTTTGCTCTTCCAGTCTGAGGGGGTGACCTCTTGTTCTTTGTACCTTTCTGTTAATGAACAGGTCACTGGAGAGCTCTTTATATTGGCCCTGCAAATATTTATATAATGTTATCATATCCCCTCTGAGACGCCTTTTTTCTAACGAATATAAATTCAATTTTTTAAGTCTCTCTTCATAACTAAGATCCTCCAAACCCCTTATTAATTTTGTAGCTCTCCTTTGCACTTTTTCTAGTTCCTTAATATCCTTTTTAAGGACTGGTGCCCAGAACTGTACTGCATATTCAAGGTGAGGTCTTACCATTGATTTGTAAAGAGGCAAGATGATATCCTCCTCCCGTGAATCTATACCTCGTTTTATACATGCCAATATCTTATTGGCCCTTGCAGCTGCCGACTGGCATTGGGCACTGTTGCCAAGTTTGTTGTCTATAATTATTCCTAAATCCTTTTCATTAGTAGTTTTTCCCAGGGAAAAACCATTTAACGTATATGTTGCTTTGTTATTATTTTTCCCATAATGCATAACTTTACATTTGTCTATATTGAACCTCATTTGCCACTTTACTGCCCAGTCCCCCACTCTGTCCAAATCTTCCTGTAAAGAAAAAACATCAAGATTAGTCTTTATTGCCTTACCTAATTTAGTGTCGTCCGCAAACACGGAGACATGGCTCTCAGCACAATGTGGCAGATCATTAATAAACAAATTAAAAAGAAGAGGGCCCAAAACAGACCCCTGAGGTACTCCGCTTAATACCCTTGTCCAATTTGAGAATTTTCCATTTACAACAACCCTCTGTGTTCTATCTTTTAGCCAATTTTCAATCCACATACACACATTTGCCCCCAAACCTATTTCTCTCAATTTGTAGAGTAACCTTTTGTGTGGAACTGTATCAAATGCTTTCGCAAAATCCAAATAGATCACATCAACTGCCACACCTAGATCTATATTTTTACTGACTTCTTCATAGAATGTTATTAAGTTTGTTTGACAAGACCTGTCTTTCACAAAACCATGTTGACTTTTACTAATTATATTCTGGTTCAAGATGTATTCTTGAGTGTATACCTTTAGCAATCCTTCAAATAGTTTCCCCACTACAGATGTCAAGCTCACTGGCCTATAATTACCTGGCAGAGATTTTGATCCCTTTTTAAATATTGGAATGACATCCGCCTTTCGCCAGTCTGTTGGCACTGTACCTGAACTGAATGAATCCCTAAAGATCATGAATAGTGGTCTGGCCAGAATTATGCTTAACTCTCTAAGTACCCTTGGGTGTATACCATCTGGTCCTGGGGCCTTGTCTATCTTAACAGAGTGTAATTGCTTAAGCACTTTTTCCTGTGTCAGCCAATCCCATGTTTGCGGCGAATGTCCCATAACTTCCTGTAGCAGGGGCTCGTCCATCTGCTCTTCCTTAGTATAAACAGAAGAAAAAAAAGTATTTAAAATGTCTGCTTTCTCTCTGTCCTCACTTACCAAATTTCCCATTTGGGATAACAAGGGCCCAACATTTTCCCTCTTTAGCTTTTTTCCATTTATATATTTATAAAACATTTTGGGGTTAGTTTTACTCTCCTTGGCAACCCTTTTCTCATTTTCCAATTTAGCCATTTTAATTGCCTTTTTGCAGGCTTTGTTGGCCTCTTTGTACTCTATAAATGATAATGCTGATCCCGTGTTTTTATAATGTTTGAATGCCATTTTCTTGTTTTGTACTTCCTGTTTCACGTTACCTGTAAGCCACATTGGTTTCGATTTGTGTCTTTTGCATTTGTTTCCCAAAGGTATATATTGGGATGTGTACTTTTGTAATGTGTGCGTAAAGGCATTCCACTCCACTCCATTTCCTCCCCACTGATTGGCTGTGTGCAGCATGATTGACACACGTGCATGCCAGTGACAGAGAGTAACAGTTGCTGGATCTCATTAGAAGAAAATATTTGGGTTTACATCCTAATATGGAAGCTGTAACACACGTGTCACGGGATTTCTAGCAGATAATGCCTTGACTATTTATTTATTTTTTGTGGCGCCCAGTATTTCGTTTTTTTGGAAATAGTTTGCTGGCAGCCTTGCTTTGTATTCTTGTAGCATGAAACCTAAAATAAAGACTCTCTCCTGCACCCTTTCCTGGGAAGCATAGTGGCACTGAGCCCAGCTTTTCCTCTTATCGCCATGCTCTAGTTGGGTCTGTGTCTCGGTGTCACTCTGCAGTGGGAGGGACAGTGCCTTGGACTTGGAGTTCCCCTCTGTCTGACCACGTGCCCTGAAGTTAAGACACATTGGGTTTGTGGCGTATAAATAGCTCTCCCTGGATGTGTGGGCAGCTTCCTGCCCTGGGGGTGAGGACAGACACAAGGATTAATAGAAGGCCTAATTAATGAGTGGTGCTCTGATTCAACGCTTTGCACAGGGTCACAGACCCAAGACCTCCCTATTGTGCTCGGCTTCCTGCCGGCGGCACAGACCTCCCTTATCTGGAGGCAACAGGCTCCCTATACTGCCTCTCTCCCCTGCACTACCGTAGCATGCTACAGACAAGCACATAGCAGAGACTGACTCAGCACACGGGCGGTTCAAGCAGGAGTTCCACCAAAGAGACAAAACAACACAAATTAACAGTATTACGACATAATTAGAAACAGATAGAAAGGCTCGAATCACCGAAATTTACCAGTCACACAAACAGGTTTGTAGTCAGTTAGAGGAAACCAGGGATAGGCACCAATATTGTTCATTGTGGACATTTACTGGACCATTTAATGATGTTGTAGGTACATTCGCATCCCCTGCCATGGACGCAGGTGCCCCGCCTGTATCTCGTACAGTCAGGAGTGCATCAATGGACAATGTCTACACATTGCAGAAAACATTGGCAGACATGTCCCGTCCCCCCAATCTTAAAGTAAAATTGTTGCAAGGTATTCTGGGTAAGGAAATGCAAATGAGGTATTTAATGACCAGCTTTATATATATATATGTGCAAATTGAATAGCCAAAAGATCAGGCATAAATAGCAGAGTGGGACAGACCGGCAAGTAATTTTCCAAATGACCTTTTGTTGCCCGAGGTTTGAAATTCCCTTGTCAATTCACCCCTATTCTCTGGTTAGTGAATAAAACACTTTTGTCATTACAGATGGGGTCAGACATAAATATACACATGTTATTTTTCGAGCATTAAATCCATGTATATTTATCTTTCTGCAGGTAGGTATGTTCATGCACAGTCCTAGTTAATTTGCCAAGGACAATCAATGTGGCTAATGTAAGGTTCTGGGTAGGGGGCCCTTTTGCCTTTATTTGGTGGTAGTGGTAGTAGGGGCTGTCCCATGCAACCAGCAAGACCCTCCCTGTCCCTTGTAGCCCCTGCGTCACTCACAGGCCAGCTGGCACCACATTATGTCATTGTCAGATAAAGCCACACAGGCGGGTGCCGGGAGAGAGGCGCTCAGCGGATCAGATAGGGAAGAAAATGCAAAAAGGAAGTTCTCTGGAAGCAAAAATAAATAGAGTCAGCCCAGCCTCAATCCAGGCACAGGACGCGTCTCAGTGTCTCCCAAGAGCCAAGCAACAAAACAACAGGTCGAGATGGGTTGCCAGCCGGGTCCAGAGGGAGTCAGGAGTCAGGCCCGCCGCACAGGGTAGCAGAGTAAGAGTTGGTGAATAGAGGGAGACCAGGGGTGCAGCATGTCAGTGGAAGAGGCACTAGAGTATAGAAAACCCGTCTTATATAAAAGTTTTAAGAGTTCATTTCCATTATGGATTTGCATCACATTTGGTTAACTCGATGATTCCTCTCATTTAACTAGACGGGGATACTGATTAACCCTTCTTTCACACAAGCTGCTTTCTTTACACATACACTGATCAGCCGTAACATTATGGCCACCTGCCTAATATTGTGTAGGTTGTTTTTGACCCCAAAAACAGCCCTGACCCGTCGAGGCATGGGCTCCACTAGACCTCTGAAGGTGTGCTGGGGTATCTGGCACCAAGACGTTGGCAGCAGATCCTTTAAGTCCTGTAAGTTGCGAGGTGGGGCCTCCATGGATCTGGGGGATTTGGAGGCCAAGTCAACACCTTAAACTCGTTGTTGTGTTCCTCAAACCATTCCTGAACCATTTTTGCTTTGTGGCAGGGAGCATTATCCTGCTGAAAGAGGCCAATGCCATCAGGGAATACCGTTTCCATGAAAGGGTGTACATGGCCTGTAACAATGCTTAGGGAGGTGGTACATGTCAAAGTAACATCCACATGAATGGCAGGACCCAAGGTTTCCCAGCAGAACATCACCCAAAGCATCACACTGCCTCCGCCGGCTTGCCACCTGTCAGTCCAAAGCATCACACTGCCTCCACCGGCTTCACAGTGGTCATAATGTTATGGCTGATTGTTGTATATTAGATGCACAACCAGATCAAGCTTGTATCAAAATCAAATCATTTTGTGCAGTAAATGAGATGTTGCGATGAATTACGGACGTGTGCAGGACATGCATTGAGACAGAGCAGAGCGCTGGGTGCATCGTGACAAGAAGCAGATGGCATATGGACAAACCAAAGAGATAAAGCAGATTCACAGAGGAAGGCAGATGTAGCAGCAGGGTGGTAGAGTGGGGAATATGTGGAGGGACCAAAGTCTGAGAGCAAAAGGAAATTCATAACAGACCAGAAACTCTAAATATTAAAGGGACTGTATCACATGAACACTGATTTTACTGTGCATGTAGACAATACAAAATCTTTGAAAATGATCTATACACTGTGTTAGCAAAATTACAAGTAAATGCCTAATTAAAAAGAAAAGGGTTTTTTAATTGTGTCTGTGGTGTCTACTGTCGGTGACATCACCTGGGGCTTGATATGCAAATCACACATTTCCCATTGAAAAGCAGTTCATTTGCATACCGGGGCACAAGTGATGTCATAAGCAGGAGAACAATGTGTGTTTAGTATTAGTATGCCTGCAGAGTCTGCTGTTTATAGGGGGGTCACTTCAGCAATTTCTTACCTGTTCCATATATCTTTTGCAGGCTGCCTTGCAATAGGTAGAAGTCATGTGACCAGGAGGAAAAATCTTATCTGATCGAGTATTGGTCACATGTGACTTCAACATCCTGCAAAGCAGCCTGCAAAAGATATATGTAACAGGTAAAAAAAATAGCTGAGTTATCAACCCTACCTGTTTGTGACAGGGGGTCATGTACTAAACAAGTGCAGTGGGGGGGTGGGAAAGGAGGTAAAACATGAGTAAGGAGCAATTTGCGACTATTTGTAACATTCTGCGCTTTTTTTTTCCTGATTTGTGCCTCTTCCGTTAATTTTTATTTAGCGTGCATTTTTCCGGTGGCGCTAATAAATTGCGATTATGTTGGCGCACGCTAAAGAATTTGGGGAATATTTTGTGAAAAATAATTCTTATTTGCGTGTGAAAATTACACCAGCTTTTAGCAAAGCGCCATCAAAAGAGGTAGAGAAAAAATATTCGCAAAATTGCCTGTTTTTATTCTCAGTTGTGCCCGTTTGTATTCGCAGTTTGCGCGTATGTGCTATTCGAGTGTTAAATGTTTAGTACATTGCAATAGGGGCAAAGCGCAAAAATAGTTTTGCACATAAAATATATTTGAATTTTTTTAATACATGCCCATGCTCCAAATGTGGCTTGATAAAGTGAACATAACCCGTAGACTCCACGGACACATTTAAAAATTACATTTTCGCTCATTATTTAGGCATTTACTTGCAATTTTAAGTATGCAAGGAGAACAAGAGGAGTTAAAAGAACATTTAAAAAAAAACAGAAGTGACAGAAAAGCTAAAATACAATATCATCAGAATAAGTAAGAGAAGTAGATTAAAGGACAAATGTAAGCAAAAAATAAGTTCTGTTTCACTGAAAGATTACATCAAATGTAAGAATATAAATAAATTGAGCCCTCTATGTTTGTATATAGCTCTATCAGGAGGCTGACATGTTGTTTAGCATCTTGGGTCAGATGGACTGCGATGTCCGCCTCATAGAACTATACAAGCAGGGCTCATTCAGATGTTTTATTTGTATTCTTTCATTAAAGCATTTCTGAAATGCCTACATGTGATCCAAACATAACTACATTTTTACCAGCTGCGAGAGAAAAAGCGCAGTGAAAGTAAGAAATAAACAAGGGCAACTAGAGATTCACATGGAGAGAGAAGGGGGGGAAATGTTGCACCTGGGAAGATTAAAGCAATAAAAAAAAAATAAAAAAAGCAAAAATAGGAAGGAAAAGAGAGCACATGAGGGGAACAAAGCCATGTGAGGCACAGTTGGCGGTGGGAGGACACAGAATAGTAAATAATTAATCGGTTCCTTTTCCTTACACAGCAGAGCCTTAGAGAGTCACTCCACAAGCTCCCAAATCCCCACAGCCGAGCAAGAAACAGGATGGACGCGCACTTCAACTTTGTGCAAATGTTAACAGGATGGAGCCAGTCAGACGGACAGACGCAGCCCAGGGAACATGCCACGGAGGGATTTTCTAGAATGTTGGAAGCCGTCTTTCTGCTCTTTTTTACACTGACCGATTGACATTCTAAAGGTTGCAAAAGCTTAGCTCTCACTATAGTGAGGCTTCGGCGGCCTAGCAAACTCCCCACCACCATTTTACACTTGTCGGTTCTTAGCAACTGAGACACGGATTTCAAACTTCACTCCAAAGTAGCTGAGTTGGAAAACAAATCTCCTAATCAGCTGCATTGGAGAATTTTTTCCAACTGGGCTACATTGGCCTCAAGTTTGAAACTCATGTCTCAATTCCTGCAATTCTCTCATAACTCCTATCATAAGATAACAAATAGCATTTTTGTAAACAGCAAATTAAGGCAAAAACATATATCTTTCACAGAAATCTCCCTCTTTGCTGCCTCACAGAACATTATCCCTAGGAGCGATGGCCAATTTTAGTTCCATTAGATAAGGAAAGATTATGTAATGTCTGCTCAGTAAAGAGAGAACCGCAGATGGGAATTTCAAACCTTGAAATTGGCTACTTTGGCCTTAAGTTTGACATTCCCATCTCAATTCTAATTCAAATTCTCTTTCGTGAGTAGACCCTTACATTTTTGGACTGGTCTACAAAGAACTTTGTAGAAGCTCCATTTCCCTGACTCCTACAAAGAACTTGGCTGGCTCCTCAATTGGTCAACCTACCCTTCATACTCTACATGCCCAATTAGGTAACTCAGGAGAAGTGTTATTTTTACCCTTTTATGTTCCGCTGTGATGGGAGTAAACACGCATAGAGAAGTAAGAAGAAAAGAAAAAAAAGCTAAATACAAAAGATACCGTAATAGAATTAAAAAAATAAAACATTCATTAGCCTGACCGGCTTCCAAAAGATTATAATTAGGATAATTCTTTGCACATGGAAAATAAAATGGCTGAAGAATGTAACATTTAAAGAAAAAAAAAAAGTGCTTTAGATGTAATGGATTTTCAGTACTTTTAGAATGTAAGCAGAACTTCTTTGATATTTTTTGGTCACTCTCAGTGGTATAATTCGTTTTGGATTAGTCACGCTAGTCTGACAAGCTAAACTGTTATCTCGGACCTTGGGGACTATTTATTGGCAATAACTTATGACTGTTGAATTAAACAAAGCTGTTCCTAACAGATCAGGCACCAGAGTGTCTCACCCCCTCCGCCCCTTCAGTTATTACAGAGGACTGCGGGCCTCCCGCTGACTACAACTCCCATCGTAATAGATGTTTGGTTTAATACCCCATGAGTTTTTCATTCAACAATGGGGGGGAGGGGGGGGCACTGGAAGATGCTATGGGTACCAAAATCTGTGAAAGGGAGATTTAACATGAGTACCATCTTCTTGTATACTGTAAGAGGCAGATCTATCTGATGTGTGCAATATAAGAAGAAAGTGTGCCCACTGATGGGCAGGTGATCTGTGGCTCATTAGCAGGTGTTAAACTTTAATTAGTAGAAACCAGGCTCCCCAAGAATAGGGAGCATTATAGTCCCTCTTAATATGCAGACAGCCTAAACCATTGATGGCAAACCAATGGCACGGGTGCTACTTCTCTTCTAAAAAGAAGAAAGTCTGGAATAAAAATGGGAGATGGGTTATAATTTGGAGAGAAAGGGCCCATTAAATTGGTTTATTGCATGGGCATTTGGGCTCAAAGGCCTTTGCCATCACAGGTCTAAACTATACCTTACAATTCAGTTACAACTTACAGTTATCCATCTATTGTTCCATAGGTGGCTTCAACAAGATGGAGGATAAAAAATAGAATGTTATAGTTGGATCGTTATATCTCGTTTATTGTGTGCAGTATTCTACAGAACTGCTGCTGTGTTAGTTATATGTCCTATTCATTTCATGTTAGAGGTATTCTACAGAACTGCAAATGGCAACAAATCTGGATATTCCATGCTAACCGAGAGTGTCTAACCAAGATAAAGTGCATTTAACATACCGGGATCTAAAATCACAAGGGACACTGGTATGTTTAATCTGGGAGATGGACAGAGTTAGTCTCAGCATAGGATTTAATGACTAACTCAACTAGATTATTTCTGAACTCCCATTACTATCAGACCGATCTTCAACCTGGCTGAAAATTATGGAATTCATATGCTTGGCAATAAAGCTGTTTGGGGAGGGGGGGGGGGGGGGGGGCTGCAATATGAAGCTGACACTGACATGTGGATGCAATAACCTCTTGCTTCTCAGCTGCAACTCATCGCATCCAACAGACCCCCAGCAGAGACAGTTCACATAAACACGTCTTCCACATGGAGTGGTCTCCAGGCTAGTAACGTAGGCTGGGATGAGACATATCAGGCTAAGGGGTCTTCTGACTCTCCTTATGAATACTACATTAAACACAACGTGTGCAACAATATCACGGTTAGTATGTGTTAAATTCAAACATTTTTGACCATTTGTAAGATGTTCGGTAAAAGAAACATAAAAACATATAATAAATAGATCAGATGGCTGACGTAAGAGCAAATCCATACCCATCCACGGGATTATCCCTCAATCTCCATGGGGAAAGGGTACATTTCCAGGGGCATGTTCGGTAAGGACTAGAAATTCACGAGAGAAGTCACCAGAACGTGGCACAATGGCAGCACAGATTAAAAGCAACGCTTGTCTGAATACATAGAATGTGTCGGCAGATAAGATCCATTCGGTCCATCTAGTCTGCCCAATATTCTAAATATTTTTATTAGTCCCCAGTCCCCTATCTTATATCTAGCATAGCCTTGTGCCTATCCCACACATGCTTAAACTCCTTCACTGTGTTTACCTCTACCACTTCTACTGGAAGGCTATTCCATGCATCCACAACCCTCTCAGTAAAGTAATACTTTCATTAGTCCCTGGCTTTATCTTATATCTAGGATAGCCTTGTGCCTATCCCACGCATGCTTAAACTCCTTCACTGTATTAACCTCTACCACTTCTACTGGAAGACTATTCCATACATCCACTACCCTCTCAGTAAAGTAATACTTTTATTAGTCCCCCGTTCCCGGTCTTATATCTAGGATAGCCTTATACATATCCCACGCATGCTTAAACTCCTTCACTGTATTAACCTCTACCACTTCAGCTGGAAGACTATTCCATACATCCACTACCCTCTCAGTAATGTAATACTTTCATTAGTCCCTGGCCTTATCTTATAGCTAGGATAGCCTTATACCTATCCCACGTATGCTTAAAATCCTTGACTGTGTTAACTCTACCACTTCTACTGGAAGGCTATTCCATGCATCCACTACCCTCTCTGTAAAGTAATACTTCCTGATATTACTTTTAAATCGTTGCCCCTCTAATTTTATGTCCTCTAGTTTGTGGTAGTTTTTCTTCTTTTAAATATACTCTCCTCCGTTACTCTATGGAGGTCAACTAGCTAAATAGGGAAGTGTGGACAACTTGGAACAAATCTCCAAGTTACCCATTCTTCCATTTCAGCTATTAATTCCTGATTTTTTTTTTCTATATTGAGTCTGTCTCACTTCACGGCTTTCCACATCCGTGTCTTAAAAACTTGGCATTATTAATCTCCATAATAGTAATACGAAAACACAACTTGAAAAATGGTTTAAACGGTCATAGATATTGATCTTCCATCGCGAAATCTGGGGAAAGCCCATTGGTAACATTGTATTACATCTGGAAAAACTCCACAGAGCAAAATTCATTTTGAGGTCCACTTGGGCCATTATTTATTTCAGCGTCAGATGGGCTGTACAATGCCCTGGAAAGCTGAGCGCTCCAAAATGTTAAGAATTAACAGATAATTTGGATTCGGTGACAGATATCTCAATAAGGAGAGTGTTGTCAGAAAGAGAAGTCTTGCTGCTTGAACACAGGTTAATAGTGCACTGCTTAGCCACACTAGGAGACTGAGCCAAGCTGACAGCAGATAACTCAAAGGGAATGATAAGCAAAACCCGTACAGCAAATGTCTCTTGGGCGGTGGGGAGGGGGTGCTGGCAGGAAGTTTTGGAAATTTTCGCGTGGGAGAGAGGCTCTTAATTTGAGTATCTTGTTCCTGCTTTATTATTATAATTTTTTTTTTTTTTTTTTTGCCGGTGCCAAAGTTTTTACAAATCTCTGGTATGTTTTTACATGACCCATCTGTGTGATAACATCTGGGATGCCTTGTCCTGACCACACTAAAGTTTCTAACCCAGAGAGGTGGCTGTGGGAAATGGTCTTATCACATGGATTACTGTGGTGGGAGGAGGGAATGTCTTCATTACATAGGGGACTATCTAACAGCAAAATAAGTGATGAATGAATCAGGGTTTGACAAAGCCAAATAACCAAGGCTGCTAAATATCCATGATGCTGGCTAACCTTTTGTTGATGGCTATGCATCAAACTCTACAGATGTAACCTAGCTTCTATGAAGAACTTGGCTGACTCTTGTATTCTTCTGTTTGGCTACTAAAGTCTACTATTTGTACAGGGTTGACATAAATAAAGAAAGGCATTATTGTTAATACAATTGAAGAATCAGTGTTCTTTCTACAATGTTATTAAGGTTTGTCCTCTAACAATTGGACGCTTACAGAATTAAAAAGGCCCCAGAAACCTACAGGACAACATTGATTTTTAGCAGAGATTGACAAGTGCCAGGAGTCATGGCTCCTAAATCTCCTAGAGCTGGCTCCTAACTTTTCTGATTGTTGTACATAGAACCCTCTAGACTGTAAGCTCTGTGAGCAGGGCTCATATATCAGTCTGTTCTTGTTCGTCTCACTTAGTATGGACGCCCCCTCTATCATCTGTATCTAGCGCTCCGTAAAATGTTGGAGTATTGTACGCAGTACTGGAGACCGTATCTCCAGAAGGATATTGATCCTTTGGAGAGAGTTCAGAGAAGGGCTACTAAACTCGTTCATAGGTTGAAAGATAAAACTTACCAGGAAAGGTTAAAGCATCTTAACATGTATAGCTTGGAGGAAAGACGTAACAGGGGGGATATGATAGAAACATTTAAATACATAAAGGGAATCAACACAGTAAAGGAAGAGAGTATATTTAAAAGAAGAAAACCTACCACAACTAGAGGACATAGTCCTAAATTAGAGGGGCAGCGATTTAAAAGTAATAACAGGAGGTATTACTTTACTGAGAGGGTAGTGGATGTATGGAATAGCCTTCCAGCACAAGTGGTAGAGGTAAACACAGTCAAGGATTTTAAGCATGCGAGGGATAGACACAAGGCTATCCTAGCTATAAGACCGGGAACGGGGGACTAATAAAAGTATTCAGAAAAATTGGGCAGGCTAGATGGACCGAATGGTTCTTATCTGCCGACACATTCTATGTATCTATGTTGCCATTTTATAAATAAACGTTAATGTAATGTGTAATGTGAAAGCACCATTTCTCTGGATCCTAAAAGTAACCTATTTGGCTCTTGAATTAGTTTTCTTGGCTATTTAAGTATCAAAAGCACCGGTAGCGTGAATGCTCCACACAGTCAAATAATGGCAACTTAAATTTGGGCAAACCAGACGAACAAATAAATCTGGAAACATTTGTTAATCCACCCCGGGGTTGGGGGCAGATTGGAAATTTAACAAAAGAAGGGTCCTCTGACCGAGCCACTAATTAAATCCATGTTACAAAGCAGAACGTATATAAACAAAAATGAAAATATATTTTGGGAACTTACTTGACTGTCCCATGGTGAGACAGACGGAGAAAATCAGCAGCTGGAGACCCTTCATAGTGTTTGCCCGGGGGGGGGGGGGTAGTTCTCTTCTTTTCTTTTTTTTTTTAACCCGTGTCCAGTAGTGAGGGTTTAGGAAAGGATCGGTGCAAGAGGCAGCGTGAGATTACAGCTGGGCACACTAGCACCGGAGGCAGCCGGGGTTCACAGTCACAGAAATCCAGATTTTGTCCCTCTCGCTGGTTTATTTAAAAATAAAAAAAACACACACAGGAGATATAGATAGAAGGTGGAAAGTGCAGGATGAGAAAAAAAAAGAAAGAGAGGAAGTTTATGATGCTAGGAGAAGAAAACAGCTGTCCAGACCGCTCTGTACTGTACAGACAACGTTCTGTACTCCGATGAGCCGTCTGCAGGAAGCCACTGGGGCTGAGGGAGGTCTTATGTAGCTGAATATCACTGGCCAAGGAGGAAATGCCTTTTACACAAGTAACAAAAAAAAAAAGTAAAATTCTCCAAGGAGCCCAAATACCAGAACAGGGACAAGAAAAATAGACCCCCCCCCCCCTCACCACCACCCCTTCTAGCACATGTCCAACAGGCGTGGTATGATTCTTAAGGGGATGATCGTAAGCTCTGTGGTCAACACACTGTTAAAGCGCAGTACTCTTATGCATTATTCTTGTTTGAATGAGCCATTGCAATATCACATAGAGTTAGAAAACAATGAGAGGTTAGTAATGAGGGAATGCATTCATCCTTGTGATCCAAATTTTTAATTAAAAAAAAAATAAAAACCATGCAATAATGTTAAAGTTGGAAAAGTGGGGCAATCCCCATGGAAACCAATGGAAGGTTACGACTGATTGTTCCACTTTTTTTTTTTTTTTTTTTAAATCTTCTCAACAATTGTTTTGTATCAATAACCCCGCTTAGATTTTTTTAAACAACAACTGACGCATCTATTCTGCCTCTTCCCTATCTAAAAAAGCCAAAGGTTCCTGTTTGCTGATCTCATTTCCCAGTCGGACTATCTCTATCCCCTACCTAACTGTAAAAAAAAAAAAAGTATATATATAAAAAATAAAAAGGAGAAGCCATTTTCTACGGTTTGCCCTAAATAGTTTGTTTTCTAACCACAGCATGGCTTCTCGTCTATAGTTGTTTTGCGAAAAATGCTTCATTTTGAACTTGGCGCGGGAGGGTGAGTACTGTGTAAGTGTAGAATAGCAGTCCAGCGGAAGTGGTAGAGGTCATAGTCTTAAATTAGAGGGGCAACGATTTAAAAGTAATAACAGGAGGTATTACTTTACTGAGAGGGTAGTGGATGTATGGAATAGCCTTCCAGCGGAAATGGTAGAGGTAAACACAGTGAAGGAGTTTAAGCATGCGTGGGATAGGCACAAAGCTATCCTAGCTATAAGATAGGGAACTGGGGACTAATAAAAGTATTTAGAATATTGGGCAGACTAGATGGACTGAATGGTTCTTATCTGCCGACACATTCTATGTTTCTATGCATTCAGACAAGCGTTGCTTTTAATCTGTGCTGCCATTGTGCCACGTTCTGGTGACTTCTCTCGTGAATTTCTAGTCCTTACCGAACATGCCCCTGGAAATGTACCCTTTCCCCATGGAGATTGAGGGATCTCCCGTAGATGGGTATGGATTTGCTCTTACGTCAGCCATCTGATCTATTTATTTATTTCAAAACGACTTCATTTTAATTGGTTCATGGTCATTTTTAATAAAACATTAATAAATTACAGTCTATTTGCAGTGTCGGTGTCTTTACAGTTGGCAGAGGCCCCCATAAAACTCATAAGTCAGCTCTCACACTGTATATTTTTTTTTATCATTTAATAAAAAGGAGTCTAAAAATCACTAGTTAAAAAAAAAAGAATTCAAACTAAAATCAGTTACTCGTTACCCATTTAATTCAGACATGTCCCAATCAGGCTGCATTATGCCCTTGTCCAGCCATGGCGGACTCTCCCTGAGAAAAATGACGGGAAAACACCTCATTGGCTGCTTAGCTCACAGATGACTGCCGATTGGTCTCCCGTGTGTCACCTGACACAAGTCTGTTTACGTCATGGGATATTATTCATCAGGGGTATGTCTGTGCAAAAGTAAAAAGTTGAATTAGTTTATAAAATGGTTTTACACAACTAAAGAGGGAATTGAGACGGGAATTTTAAACTTAAGGCCAAAGTTTACGGAGTTGGAAAGATTCGCCCATTCAGTTGGATAATTTTTCCTACTATATGGAACTAAAGTTTGAAAATTCCTGTCTTAATTCCCTGCAATTCTCTCTTTATTAAGTAGACCCTTACATCTGTATATAAAAAAAAAAAAGTTACATTTAACTGAAATACCGTATTGGCATTTGAAATGATTTAAAGTACCTTAATTAGACCCCATGTGCCTGTATATCTCTATCAGGGGGCTGACATGTTGTTCAGAATCTTGGATCAGATCTGACCCAAGATGTCTGCCCCCAATAGAATTATATAAGCAAAGAGGGCTCATTAAGGTTCTTAGTTTATAGTCTTTAATTAAAGAAATCTCTATTTAAAATGCCTACACTGGATGCAGACTTCATTTTCATTTTCAGTCCGCTCTCACTTTGTATATTTTTAGTTTTAAGTTTATCTTAAGTCTTTGGTCATTTAATAAAAATGAGTCTAAAAATCATTAGTTAAAAAAAAAAAAATGTTGAAACTAAAATCAGTTACTTGTTACCCATTGAATTCGGACATGTCCCAATCAGGCTGCGTAATTCTCTTGTCCATCCGGCAGCCTCCGAGAGAAAAGGAGGGAAAACACCTCATTGGCTGCCTAGCTCACAGGTGACTGCTGATTGGTCTGTGAGTATCACCTGACACCTGACACTAGTCAGTTTACTCAAAGGAATATTTATATTTATGTATCAGTGCAGAGTAAAACTATTGTGCACACCTTTTAATGTGTCTATGACCAGTAAAGTGCTTGCTATATAAAAGACATTGCTACACTAAACATTCATTTTATTTTACAATGAAAGGCATAAAGCAAAACTGTACTTGCAATTCAGTCAGTAAGGGAGAGAATGAAAGATGTATTATTCCCATGTCAGAATAGACTGCTGTGTGCAATATGGAGGGAAAACACTAGAAGGACAGCTAGCACTTACATGCATATAAATCATGCATGTTTAACACATTATAGTGCAATTTAGCTGTTTTTTTTACTGGTATATGATCAGTATTATTACCATGGGAGCAATAATATGGTCATTACCTCTTTTTTTTTTTTTACAGTCTTCAAGTATCAATAAAATCATGAGAAAATGTAAATAAATAGTCCATATGCACCAAAAAATAGTCCATATAGGTCCCGTGAAACAACATCCAAAACAAACTGTCCAAAAATGAGCAGCAAATACCAAAAAATGCAAAAAAAAATCCTTTGTCACCAAACAGCTTGACAGTGACATATGTGTCATCAAACAGCTTGTCGGGGACCTGTTAGCCCTCAAACAGCCTGTTGGTTGCTCTTCTCACACCATAGTGACCACAGCGATGTCACTTCTTGCACACGGGATAGGATCGCATGGAGGTAGAGAGTGTGAGAGAGAGCATTTGATCGGATGATCTGTAGACTCTACTTGTGGTTTTTCCCCTCAGCCAGAGGTTTTTAAGGGGGAGTGTGCACTGGTTAACTCCCTTCTCGACGCATGATGCTTGCTTCCCAGAAGACGCAAGCACCAAAACACCACTTTTTGTTCCTGGCCACCCTGCCCAAAAAAAAGCCAGACCTCCCGACATCGCGTGTGACGTCACAGAGGTGTGCCCGATCCCGGAAGTTTTGGGCATGGGGCATTTTAGAACTAAGTAGCAGGTGCTCCCTTTGGCTACATTTTCCCTGTCAGATTGAGGCCACTCAATGTGTCCTCTTCTGTCAGGTGGGACCCCGCTGCAAGTCACGAGCCGCGATAAGCTGTTAAACATTGGACATGCGATGCAGGGACCATACAAAATAGAACGCTATAGAACTTCCTAGCATCACAAAGGGATTCAAGGGTTCTAGCGAGTGGCAGGCCCATTCACAGCTGCGATCCCTGCGATCATGGTTGATTGGTCCCTGGTTGAAGCCTTTCCCAGTATGCTTGTTTAGTAAAGCCATATACCATTTTAGTGCCCCTTGTTTAAATACATTCTAAATTATATGGATCTTTTTGAATATAGGGTCCCCAAAAATGAGACAAGCTACGGTGCAGCTGGTAAGCCAGGATATATAGTACCACTAGCGGCGTAGTATTAGGTAATTCAGTCAATTTTTTCAACAAACCAGAAAAAAAATGTAATTTGGAACCATTAACAATCTTATCCAATTATTAACACTCGGTATTTTTTTTTATCATTATTGTTATTTTTTTTTTTAAGTGTCAAAAATCTAAACAGAGCGCGCCCAGGATTCGCCACTGCGTCAGACCCTCATTGTTTCTAGAGGCAAGCGACAGTCTTGAAGTACAAGTGAGAGACTTGTATAGACACAAATGTGGTGAGGTAATGAAGATTAAGATAAAATGGTGGACACAAAACGTGGAAATATCTGATTAAAAAAATAAAAAAAAACCCGAGCCCCAGGAATGCGTCAGGCTCCAGGCGATGTTGATGTGTTTGGTGCCGTAATCCTCGACTCTTGTGTGTTTTTCTTGAGAGGTCTAGGAGACGTTACTGATCCGCAAATTCTGCCTGCAGGAAACCGAGAGACAGATATTTTTGGGATTTGATTGTGCAACCCACTCACAATAGAAATAAATGGCAGGGGGCACTTCCTGTCTGTCACCCAACATATGACTGGCGACAGTTTGGGGTCAGGAAGTGCCCTGTCTGAGTCCCTTATTACTTGCATCATCGTGTGTAATTGTACAGATGTATAAGTGAGACGCACGTTGTTCAAGGGAAATAGAAGTCTGCGGGGCACATAACGGAGAGAGAGAGAGAGAGAGAGAGAGAGAGGAGCCGGGGGTAAACCATGGCACTGTGCGGGTAACCAAACGGCAGACAGAGAAGCCAAACGCAGTCCATATCTCTGAGAATAATTAGGTTAAAGTTTCCAAAGACACTCGAAATCTCCCAAATCAAGATATGAAATACTCTCACAATAACAATGGAAAGATGTTTCTATGGATACTTTGTATGTCATTAAGAATGCTATACAGAAAAAAACAAAACAAAACAATATTATCGTAATAAAATAATCTCATTAAATAAACAAGACACAATAACTCTTGAGTACCAGAGAAGTAGGGTTAAACAATCCCCAGCAAACATGTATTTGCATGCGTGTCTATAGTTGTATCTGTCTGTATGTGTATCTGTTTGTCTGCATGTGTGTCTACATGTGTATCTGTTTGTCTGCATGTGTCAGTGTGTGCCCCTATGTACCTGTATGTGTGTCACTGTTTATATCTGTATGAGTGTCATTCTGTGTATGTGCATCTGCATGTGTGTCTGTCTCTATGTGTGTATGGGTATCCGCATGTGTATCAGTGTGTGTCTGTCTATATGTGTGTATGGGTATCCGCATGTGTATCAGTGTGTGTCTGTCTATATGTGTGTATGGGTATCCGCATGTGTATCAGTGTGTGTCTGTCTATATGTGTGTATGGGTATCCGCATGTGTATCAGTGTGTGTCTGTCTATATGTGTGTATGGGTATCCGCATGTGTATCAGTGTGTGTCTGTCTATATGTGTGTATGGGTATCCGCATGTGTATCAGTGTGTGTCTGTCTATATGTGTGTATGGGTATCCGCATGCGTATCAGTGTGTGTCTGTCTATATGTGTGTATGGGTATCCGCATGTGTATCAGTGTGTGTCTGTCTATATATGTGTATGGGTATCCGCATGTGTATCAGTGTGTGTCTGTCTATATGTGTGTATGGGTATCCGCATGTGTATCAGTGTGTGTCTGTCTATATGTGTGTATGGGTATCCGCATGTGTATCAGTGTGTGTCTGTCTATATGTGTGTATGGGTATCCGCATGTGTATCAGTGTGTGTCTGTCTATATGTGTGTATGGGTATCCGCATGTGTATCAGTGTGTGTCTGTCTATATGTGTGTATGGGTATCCGCATGTGTATCAGTGTGTGTCTGTCTATATGTGTGTATGGGTATCCGCATGTGTATCAGTGTGTGTCTGTCTATATATGTGTATGGGTATCCGCATGTGTATCAGTGTGTGTCTGTCTATATGTGTGTATGGGTATCCGCATGTGTATCAGTGTGTGTCTGTCTGTATGTGTGTATGGGTATCCGCATGTGTATCAGTGTGTGTCTGTCTATATGTGTGTATGGGTATCCGCATGTGTATCAGTGTGTGTCTGTCTATATGTGTGTATGGGTATCCGCATGTGTATCAGTGTGTGTCTGTATGTGTGTCAGTGTTTGTATCTGTAGAAGTGTCGTTCTGTGTATTTGTGTATTAGCATGTGTGTCCATGCATGTATGTGTTATACAATTGGGGGGGTCCAAGGGTACTTTTCGCACCCGGGGCCCTGTGGTTTCTAGTTACACCTTTGCTCACAGGCACTTTCTACAACCATTAAACAATGAAACATATATTGACAAGCTCCCTGGGTTACAGGTCCCCCAGGTGATGGAGAGCAGGCGTACTGACAAAAAGAGCACTAGTGACCTGACAAAATCACAGGCTCTAAGGAACATTGGGGAATTATGTGGAACGGTCAATTATGGGGGCAGAGTTCTAAAAGTGATGCAGTTACCATGGTTACCAATGGAGTGTTCCTGTTGATTAGACCACTTTTAGCATTTGGACCCAGTAATTAACTTTATACCCATGTTCAGGTAAACTTACCTTAGGGGTGTGTGTCTACTCTATAAAGAGAGAACTGCAGGGAATTGACATGGGAATTTCAAACTTAAGGCCAAAGTAGCTGAGTTGGGAAAATTCTCCCATTCAGCTGCATTGGATCATTTTTTCCAACTCGGCTACTTTGGCCTAAGTTGCTAGGTGCCTTTCTCTGGCATTAATCACAAATATGTGTTCTTTGAAACGAGATAGGTTTACACAAAAATAGTTTTAATTAAAAATAAAAATTGTTCTTACTTCTGCTTTGATATATCCATTGTATTTGTTGCTTTTAAGCAGGTTATTTTTTGCTACCGGTATAATTTGGGCTAGACTCCACCCTTAAACACCAGTGGGACACATTCCCCCCCATGTATGACGTTTGTTACCCTACAGTTCCTGTTGACACGCATTCCTTTTAAAAGAGGAAATCTTAATTATGCCAAGTCCAACACCTCCATCCCAGTGTTTCTCAATTTGTTTTTTCTTGTATCTGTGGACCACTTAGGTAGGGTTTATTCTCCAAGAGACCCTTAGTTATGCCATTTCAAAAAAAAAAAAAAAGTTAATATGCAATAATTACCAGTAGGGTTGCCACTTGGCCTGTATTTTACCGGCAGGCCGGTAAAGAAATTGGCATCAGGCCAATGTTAAGTCTATGGAGACAGTACCAAGGCCGGTATTTTTCTGAAGAAAAGGTGGCAACCCTAATTACGAGTGAACCCAAACTCAAAATAAAATAAAAAATAACGCCTCCCCATTGAGTTAGATTAAATACTATTTAAATATACCATGTGTTTAAAAAAAATATATAGTAGGAAGGAGACTGGCACACAGAGCAGCGTATAACATCGTAACCAAAGACTTGATTCATTATTACGCCTCGGAATAGAGTGGCATCCTTAGTGGGGTGCAGACTGCACCAGGTGACACCCCCAGTGGTAAGTTAAAAAGAATCACATGTTACATCACATGCGGTGGCTGTGTTTCCCTCCTCCATGCAGGAGGGAAGACTGCACGGAGAAGACGTCCGGGGACACGGAGCAGCAGCCAGGTGGTAAGTACTGGGGAAGGAGGGAGGAGGGTGGAATAATGAGCATAGTAGACAAAGATAACCCCTAAGACAAGGGGAGAGGGTCCGGGCTCCACCGCCCTCGCACAGTGCCTCTCCAGCACTGCAAGGGTGTTTCAGCTGTGCGTGAGATCCAGGTGCCGGCTTCCCACGCTAACCCAGCGTTTTAAAGACCAACAAATTGAAATAGAAAAAGAAGGAAGAATCCGCACTCAGGATCTTTGGTGATAAATCCGTGATGATTTTAATGGCAAAAAATGGTGATAGATATAACAGCAGTAGACGGAGGGAAAAAACTTGACGCGTTTTGCGTGAACACACGCTTAATCATATGAGCATAGTAACTTTAAATTAATAATAGAAAACATAATACATCTTAATTGGCAAATTGGCTGGGGCATCTTAATGGCACAATATCATTGGCATCTTAATGGCACAATAATTATGGAATCTGAATGTACAATATTACTGGCATATGAATGGCACAATATTACTGCCATTTTAATGGTGCAATAATAATGGCATCTTAATGGGACAACATTACTGGCATCTAAATGGCAATCTATTACTGGCATTTGAATGGCACAATGATACTGGCTAATGGCACAATATTACTGGCATCTTAATGGCACAGAATTACTTGCATCTTAGTGGCACAAAAACACTGACATCTGAATGGCACAATGATACTGGCATCTAAATGGTGCAATATTACTAGCATCTGAATGGCAAACTATTACTGGCATCTGAATGGCAAACTATTACTGGCATCTGAATGGCATAATGATACTGGCATCTTAATTGCACAATATTACTGGCATCTTAATGGCACAATAATACTGGCATCTGAATGTCAAACTATTACTGGCATCTGAATGGCACAATAATACTGGCATCTTAATGGCACTGTATTACTTGCATCTTAATGGCACAATATTACTGGCATCTGAATGGCACAATAATACTGGCATTTGAATGGTACAAAATTTCTGGCATCTGAATGGCAAACTATTACTGGCATCTGAATGGCACAATATTACTGGCATCTTAATGGCACAGTATTACTTGCTTCTTAATGGCACAATATTACTGGCATCTGAATGGCACAATAATACTGGCATTTGAATGGTACAATATTTCTGGCATCTGAATGGCAAAATAATGCTGGCATCTGAATGGCAAACTAATACTGGCATCTGAATGGCACAATAATACTGGCATCTTAATGGCACAAAATTACTGGCATCTTAATGGCACAGTATTACTTGCATCTTAATGGCACAATATTACTGGCATCTGAATGGCACAATAATACTGGCATTTGAATGGTACAATATTTCTGGAATCTGAATGGCAAAATAATGCTGGCATCTTTATGGCACATTATTACTGGCATCTGAATGGCACAATAATGCTGGCATATTAATGGACAAATTGTGGTTTATGATTAACAAAATAATACTGGCATATTCTTGGGCAAATTGACTGAGCCATATTTATTGGCAAACTGGCATATTAATGGGAAAACTGGTTTATTTTAATTTGCAAAGTGATGCTGTGGCATGGTCTGTGGGGCAAAATAACATGTGCTATGAGGAAAGTGACACTGTCTAGTTCTGTGAGGCAAAGTGACACTATGGTATGTTCTGTGGGGCATGACACTGTGGCATGCCAAATCGTGTAGGTGCAATATGAGTGCAAGCCAAGTGCTGTGGGTGCAATTTTTCAATAACATTTTTATTACATATGAAAATAGTTGAATATATTATTTAAAAAATTAAAATAAGTATAAATGCAACTAGTTATAGAGAGATAAAGAGAAAGAAATGACTGTATGTATAGATATGTATTGTTTTAGAATTCTACAATTGTCACCTCATGGGGCTCCTGTGTGTTGCATAATTAATGGCTGTCCCATGTGTGGCATATTTATTGGGCCCCATGTGTGGCATAATGAAAGGGCGCTTGTGTGTGGCATAACTATGGGGCGCTTGTGTGTGGGGTAATTATGGGGAGCTTGTGTGTGGCATAATTAATGGGCCCCTGTGTGTATGGCATAATTAATTGGGCTCCGAGATGAGGCATAATTAATTGGGCTCCGAGATGAGGCATAAATAATGGGGCTCTGGTGTGGTATAATTTATGGGGCTCTGGTGTGGTATTATTTATGGGGCTCTGGTGTGTCATAGTTATGGGGCTCCTGTGTGTGTCATAGTTATGGGGCTCCTGTGTGTGGCATAGTTATGGGGCTCCTGTGTGTGGCATAGTTATGGGGCTCCTGTGTGTGTCATAGTTATGGGGCTCCTGTGTGTGGCATAGTTATGGGGCTCCTGTGTGTGTCATAGTTATGGGGCTCCTGTGTGTGGCATAGTTATGGGGCTCCTGTGTGTGTCATAGTTATGGGGCTCCTGTGTGTGGCATAGTTATGGGGCTCCTGTGTGTGTCATAGTTATGGGGCTCCTGTGTGTGGCATAGTTATGGGGCTCCTGTGTGTGGCATAGTTATGGGCTCCTGTGTGTGTCATAGTTATGGGGCTCCTGTGTGTGGCATAGTTATGGGGCTCCTGTGTGTGGCATAATTTGTGGGGCTCCTGTATGTGGCATATTTAATGGGCCATCTGTCTGGCATTACTAAGGAATCTGTTTGGCATGGTATTGGAGGAAATCTAGGGGGGGTGACACCATGAGTTACCGCACCGGGTAACACCAACCCTAGTGATGGAACAGACTCTCAAAGTGATGTTGTGAAAAGACCTTGATCGGGTCTCTGCTACTGTGATCTAATTGCTATGGGGTTATATGATAGAAGAGTCCATTTCTGGGGTCAGATCCTAGAAGTGGAGCAATCAGCAGCATTCCATTGGTGTCCATGGTAACTGCTCCACTTTTAGAACTTTTCCCTAGAACTGAGCTTTATTAATAACCCTCTATGTCGGGGCATCCATGTTTTTATTAAGTGGGCTTCATAATCAGAAATGCATGGACGTGTTGGGCCGCATTCATTTCTATTATTTGCAATACTGGGGAATGAATAGCTTGTCAGCCATAGAAAAGTGTCTGCTTATTTAGCAGTAATAGAAGTTAAAAATAAGTTTAAATTAACTTTATTCCATCAAAAGCAGAAGTGTATCTAAAATTCGGGCACGCCCCTACCCACGCACTATATGCCCCACAACCCACATCACCCTCATTGCATGCCTCCATCACCCCCATTACATGCCCCATCACCCCCCATTACATGCCTCCATCACCCCTATTACATGCCTCCATCATCCCCATTACATGCCTCCATCACCCCATTACATGCCTCCATCACCCCATTACATGCCCCCATCACCCCTATTATATGCCTCCATCACCCCCATTACATGCCTCCATCACCCCATTACATGCCCCCATCACCCCCATTACATGCCCCATCACCCCCAATATATGCCTCCATCACCCCATTACATGCCCCCATCACCCCATTACATGCCCCCATCACCCCTATTACATGCCCCCATCACCCCCATTACATGCCTCCATCACCCCATTACATGCCCCCATCACCCCTATTACATGCCCCCATCACCCCTATTACATGCCTCCATCACCCCTATTACATGCCTCCATCACCCCTATTACATGCCTCCATCACCCCTATTACATGCCTCCATCACCCCTATTACATGCCGCATCACCCCCATAATATGCCTCCATCACCTCAATTACATGCCTCCATCACCCCCATTACATCCCTCCATCACCCCAATTACACGCCTCCATCACCCCCATTACATGCCTCCATCACCCCTATTACATGCCTCCATCACCCCATTACATGCCTCCATCACCCCATTACATGCCCCCATCACCCCTATTATATGCCTCCATCACCCCCATTACATGCCTCCATCACCCCCATTACATGCCTCCATCACCCCCAATATATGCCTCCATCACCCCATTACATGCCCCCATCACCCCCATTACATGCCCCATCACCCCCAATATATGCCTCCATCACCCCATTACATGCCCCCATCACCCCTATTACATGCCCCCATCACCCCTATTACATGCCTCCATCACCCCCATTACATGCCTCCATCACCCCCATTGCATGCTCCCATCAGCCCCATTACATGCCACTATTACCCCCATTTCATGCCCCCATCAGCCCCATTATATGCCTCCATCACCCCTATTACATGCCTCCATCACCCCTATTACATGCCTCCATCACCCCTATTACATGCCTCCATCACCCCTATTACATGCCTCCATCACCCCTATTACATGCCTCCATCACCCCCATTACATGCCTCCATCACCCCTATTACATGCCTCCATCACCCCTATTACATGCCTCCATCACCCCCATTACATGCCTCCATCACCCCATTACATGCCTCCATCACCCCTATTACACGCCTCCATCACCCCCATTACATGCCTCCATCACCCCCATTGCATGCTCCCATCAGCCCCATTATATGCCTCCATCACCCCTATTACATGCCTCCATCACCCCTATTACACGCCTCCATCACCCCCATTACATGCCTCCATCACCCCCATTGCATGCTCCCATCAGCCCCATTATATGCCTCCATCACCCCCATTACATGCCTCCATCACCCCCATTACATGCTCCCATCAGCCCCATTATATGCCTCCATCACCCCTATTACATGCCTCCATCACCTCCATTATATGCCTCCATCACCTCCATTGTATGTCTCCATCACCCCCATTACATGACCCATCACCCCCATTACATGCCACTATTACCCCCATTACACGCCCCCTCAGCCCAGGACTTACCCTGATCCCTAGTGACTGTGGGCAGGCAGCATGGTGTCCTCCCATGCTGCCTGTTCAGCTCCCCGCAGTAAGTATATAGGTCACGTGACCCTGCGGGCGTCTGGCGTTAGAGCGCCGGGTTCACGTGACCTGTCATCACTCCGCCTCCTAAGAAAAAAAATGCACGGGCAGCCCGATAGTTGTGATCAGACTGCCCGTGCGTTTTTTTTTTTCACTGTTGGGGGGCCCCCCAAAATTTGACACCCTAAGCCTGGTGGTAAATACCACACTGATCAAAAGCATACATTTATAGGGATAATGAGAATATGGGAAGTTAGTTTAAACATGCCACATGTTAGACATCCCTGCCCTATCTGATCAAGTCCAGGAACACTGAGCAATTTGTTTTATAGCACTATATAGAGCTCAATATGGTAATTAGAACACATATCAATTAAACATAAGTACATTTTGGGGCTGTAGTTGTCCATTTAAGAGCCCCTAAACTTTTTTTGTTTTACTTCTTCTTTAAATATAGAAGTGTAATGTCCAACAGTGAAGCCACAGTAAAAAAAAGAAAATAATAAAAAAAAATTACTAAAAACGTTTTAGTACCACTTTACAGACAGCCCTGCTTTTAATCAGGTTAGGCGAATATTCCTCCAAAAAATGTGCTGGATAATTGTATCCTATTGTAAGCCTGAGACAACACAGATACCGACACCAGACTTTTTTTCTTTTTATAACTTTCAGTCCTAGACAATAGAGGATATAACTCATAACAATAATGCACTCAAATTATTATCTGTTTGTTCATTGTCGTATTTCCGGTCGGACAGTACCATCTGCGTCATTTATTTGGGTCGGTTTGTAATCAGGATATCAACAGTATACAGAGACAGTGAATTGGATAACACAACAGGTTGTGACATATGAAGGTAGCCCAAAATTATGGACGTATGAGTGTTAAATTATTTTTATATGCATATAGAGAGAGTTCGGATCTACCGACACATTGGTATAATCTCTTTGATGAATCGAAACAATGGCCTATATTTTAATTTTGGTCGCTTTTATCTTCACCTTGAAGCGATCACTTCCTCCTCCCGGCCTGGACTTTTGGCTGGTAGGGTGGAACAATTTTTAAAACACTGTCCGATAGGCTGGGACCATACAATGGTACATTTTATTAATTTTATTTATTGGATTATTTGATCGTACACTTTTGGTTTTGCACGTTTGCCGCATTAACCTATTGGTATATATATATACGAAACCGAGCAGGAGAAGATGTCAGCCAAATTTTATTTTTTTTGTCAACGCATTAAGCAACACCCAAATTTTGCACCCCAAGTTACTAGACCCCTCCAGTATGGAGCTGCCCTATTGCCGGCAAGAACGACGGAAAGTGATCAGAGTTCACTACTGTCGCATTGTTGCAAGACTGCCTTCTAAAAAAAAAAAAACACCTTAGACCCAACTGGATAATCCTTAAATCCTGGACTGTTGGGTGAGCCTTGAGGACTGGTTTGGGAACCAGATTTGTTTTAAGAAAACAAAAAAAAAAAATCTAAATATTGACAGCTTTTTTTTTTTTATCACATATGGGCACATACGAGAAGTTATTATACGCATACATCCTTCTTTGGATTTTGTTGGTTGACGTAGATAAAAGGGAGAAAGAATTTTCTGTAGAGATGCTTTTTGTGGAATGTAGTTTGATATTCTGATAAAAAAAAAAAGTTTTTTCAAATTTTCAAAGCAGAAAGGATATGTCTGAAGGATCTTCTTTGTCCCGATACATCTATAAGTTGGCAAATCCGTAGTTACAGATATAGTGAAGATTTAGTGATACACAACCTAGTCTTGTTATGATCCTTAGAGCCAAATTCAGTGATGTAGAGCTGATGTTTCATTTACAATCAATTGTGACTTTGGATACGCAAAAAAAGGCAATTTTCTGCCAATTAAAACTGAATCTGATTTTGTTTGTTTTTTTGCCACTAAGGGTGACCATAATTAGCTAGTTTTTAATATGTGTAAGGGGAGATTATCCTTTGCGGTCTGAGTAACCTACAATACCTTAATTATCTGACATCACTCTGTAGACGATATCTATGATTAAGCCTGGCGGCTTATGATTAAGCGTGCATTCATGCGAAACGCTTCAAGTTTTCCAACTTGGTTTCTGCTGTTATATTTTATCACTATTCTTCTGCCATTAAATATCACGGATTTTTCTTACCCGAGATCCTGAGTGCAGATTCTTCCTTTCTTTCTTTTGCTCTGGCGGCGAAACGCGCGGGACATTATTTTCTCTCTTTCGTTATGATTTTGAGTGTATGAAATAAGATGTTACCTAGATATACGCTCGCTCATTCCACCGGTTTCACTTGAAATCTGGCTACTTTATAAAATCGTTAGACATATAGGAAAAGTATAGATTTTTGAAAAGAATAAATTTAAAGTATTGATTAAAAATGATGTCTGCTGACCAGTCATCCAATAAAAATAACCGTATACAGCTGAGACCTAACGCAGGTTAGGTTTTCCTGGGAAATCATGCCTATCCCATCCAACACCTTAACAAATTGGCGAATTTAGATTTGAAGGGTATATTATCTCCTTTTTTTTCCATTTCCTCTTGATAAGTAACATTGTCTAACCTTTAAATAGCTAAAAATAAACGTCATACCTGGGATCAGTCCAATTGCACTCACACTGAGACCTTGGAAAACATAACATTTTCGTTTTCCACATATGTTATGACTATAAAGTGCTATTTACAAAGCTGTTAGCAATTTCAGGAATTTACCCAAAAATTATAATAATATTAAAGCACCTTTAACCCCTTCAATAGCAAAGATGTGCCCCCCCCCCTGTATTTCAGAGAACTAAAAAGCATAACCCAAAAAATGACTTAAAAAAAACTAAATAAAGAATACCGTATTTTCCGGCGTATAAGACGACTGGGCGTATAAGACGACCCCCCAACTAAGTCGTCTTATAAGCAGGAAAAATCGCATCTATATTTTAACTTTTTAGCTTAAAATATATAGTTTGCCACCCTCCTCCCCCCTTCCCCAATCCCCTTTCCCCAGTACTTACCTACTTTCTGCTCTGTCTCCCGCTGTTAAGCCGGTCCGTGGCTGTGAGGGAGTCGTTGTGAGCTCCCCTCCAGCCGCGCAGTCAATAAAGTTTGTTTAAAAAAAAAGTTTAAACAAACTTTATTGAAGCCACGCGGCTGGAGGGGAGCTCACAACGCCTCCCTCATAGACCCGGACCGGCTTAACAGCGGGAGAGGAGACAGAGCAGAAAGTAGGTAAGTAAATCCCGGTACCCGGCGTATAAGACGACCCCCCAACTTTTGAGAAGATTTTCAGGGGTTAAAAAGTCGTCATATACGCCGGAAAATACGGTAACTATAATTATTTTATTTGTTGATTTTAAAATGCTTCACCATCAGCACTCATCATTACATACCGCAAGAGCAGGGGGTGATGGTCGGCGACTGGATTAGCCTGTATGGTTCAGGCTGAACTATCCAGGTTCCAGGGATGGCTGGAGATGCAAGAATTCTCTTTTTTAAAATGTAAGCGGCACTTTTGAAGTTCACCTCTCTTTCATTACAAAAGTGTCACCCACATTTTTCCCAGTGAACTGCATTTCAACGGGAAACCAGTGGCGGATGCTCCATGTTTGCTAGGCGTGCGCCGCACTGTGTATTTCTGGGGTTTGTGTGCTCCGAACAGAGAGAAAGAAATACATCCGAAAGACAACGCCAGCTACGAATTCGAGTCGCTCACTCTGTTGCCAATTCGACACAATGAAAACCCATTTTTCTCCTAATTTAGGCTGCACAGGAAGCCGAACATCCAGAGAAACCTCCATGCTGCCTGTTTGGCTCCCCATGCAGTATGGCGGGGGAAGTGCTGACAGGTCATGTGACCCGGCACTCTGACGTCAGACATGTGCCGGGTCACGTGACCTATCTGCACTCAACGCACGGGTAGCCAAACAGGCAGCATGGTAGGACACCATGCTGCCTGCCACTAGCCACCAGGGACAAGGGTAAGTCCTGGGGTGAGGGGGGCATGTGATGGGGGGACATGTAATGGGGTTGATGGGGGCATCTAATAAGGGTGATAGGGGCATGTAATGGGGTGATCGGGGCATGTAATGGGGTGATGTGATGGAGACATGTAATGGGGTGATGGGGGCATGTAATGGGGTGATGTGATGGAGGCATGTACTGGGGTGATGGAAGCATGTACTGGGGCGATGGGGGGCATATAATGAGGGTGATGGAGGTATGTGATGGGGTCATGTAATGGGATTATGTGGGTTATGGGTGTGCAGCATGGGCAGCACAAAATCAAGATACACCACTGATGGGAGCCCCTTAATTGGCTCTCAAAGGATTCTCTGGAAACCCATTATTAGCTGGAAAGGATCCCCAGAAGGACAACTGCAACATGTAAATCTACAGATCTGACTTTGGACCGACCAGTATTAATATCTGCTTATATTTTCTTATTTATCTAGAATTAGTTTTTTTCCCCATCTTTTCTTTTATTGCGTGCATATAGTTTGTGTTTTATAGTGTTTTTTTTGTATCTTAACATTGTATACCATAAATATAATTTTATTAATAGTCATTAAAAGGTCTGTTTTATGTTTATACTTTATACACCTGTTTTTTTCTCCTTCTTGCAAATTGACTTGGGTTACTGCCGTTTAGGCAGGTGTTCTCTGAGCAGCACTTTGTTTGTCAAACCAAAAATGTTCCATAATGCTGGTCACCCGGACCTCTTCATTATTATGTGCCGCCAAAAATGGTTTAGCTTTAAAGAGGGTGGAATGTAATGTGTAAATTGTGCAAGCAAATGTATGGATGACGTTATGCTCAATGTAAAGCTTGCAGCTTCAACCAGTGAAGTGCCTCACCAATGAGGCATCCAGGACAGCGCTTCCCCTATTGAGTTTATTGGCTATGCCCTGACGGTAAGGTTGCCACCTTCTCTTCTAAAAAAAATAACGATTATTTTATTGTCTCCAAAGTCTTAACTTCAGCCACCGGTTGGGTGGTGCCCCTTCTTACGGGCAAAAGTCTGCTCCATCCATCTCTGGCTTCAACAAATATGGCTATGGTTTGGGTAGGGAGCGCAAACACACACACCTCTCCCTAATTCATGACGTGAGATCCCAGAATGTTCAGCGAGCGAGCGTGCGCTATGGATTCACATGGGTTCTCTGGCGATGGCCCAGTCTGTTAATAATAGAATATTGCTTTAAACTCCCAGTGTTCCATTGTGGACATTGTAACCTCTTGGATGAGTTCAAGCCCTGCGGGTCATTGAACTTAGTCAACACTGGGGATTGATGTTATCACAGGGAAACAGAATCTATGTTCAGAGTAAAGGGGGTACAGTTCAGGGGCCATAAGAATGTCCGATTATTAAAAGGGACACCTCCACTGAGTCCGTATCATACATTGCAGAAGGCTGCTTTTCACTTATGATACGTTTTTAACCAAATGTGTACAGTTTTCGGATGTTTGAGTACATAAAGGGATACAAGCCCAAACTCCATCTTTTTCTAAAGGAGAAGTGATAGGAGAGGCATTCAACATCTATACTTCCAACTTTTACGTACTCAACTGTTTATATATATATTTGAATTCTATTTGCATGTACCCAATAAATTATTATTCTTATTGATGTTAATTTTAACATAGAGTTACTTATATTGTTATGATCCCCACCATAACTTTAATTATTACTATGTGAGATATGAGGCCAACTTCCCGCCCCCAGCCAATCCAAGCAATACAATTTTTTTCATTAAATCAGTGTTTCATACATCCAACTCTCTATATACTTGTCCTGAATCACTTCCACCATTCTTTGTAAAAAAAAAATTTGGCTTTTATCTTCCCCTGTTAGGGACCCAGAGGGAGGGAGAAGTGCAGCTTTGATTCATTTATCTACATTGTTTTTTGACAGGCGCTAGGTATCTGTTTTTCTTTTTCCTCAAGTTATGCAGTGGTGGCTTGAACACAGAGGAGACGTAGTTAAGACCTGCTCTATAGGATCTCTTTACTAATTACACTTAAAAAAAAAAAATGTGGATGTCTCACTGCGAGAGCAGAGAGAGACAGTCAGCGACCACATCGGCCTGCATGCTCCACAGGCAAACATGGCGGCTGCAGTGAGATGATAAAATAGCGCTCATCTTACAATTCCCATGCTATATTTTCATTATACTAAGGCCGCTGTATCCATCACTTGTTCCTCTATAATTAAAGCACAGTTCAAAAAACAAGATAAGTAGCTCTTTAAATTTGTTTTTTTTTTTCTGAGCCCAGAAATCCTGGTTAACCCTGGGCAGGAGTGAGGTCAATGGGAATCCAACACCCTTAAGTATTGTTTTATTTCATTATGTTGCAATATTACTTTCTTCTGCAAATACGTGGCAAGTCATTCCATTCTGGAAACGTCTCTGGACGATAATGCACAACCCTATTTATTTATTTCTTCCTTGCCACCAGTTTCACCCCTTCTCCTACACACCGGTTCCTTCTTATCAAGGTCAGAGGTGCTTCTGCAGCTTTCTGCAAAAGGATACAAGAAAGAACCCAGGAGGAAATATCAAACCATGAAACTTGGCCATTTAACCCCATCGACAGACAGCCCCCACACCCCCCCCCCCCCCCCCCCGGGCGCAGCAAGGATCTTCTAAATCCTGTCATTTTGCCGGAGGCCACGCGAGCCAGTATACGAAGCCACGCTTTGGGTTCCAAGTGACACATTCTTCAAAAGATTTCTTCCTGTTCTGGACAGAATGTCTCCAAAAATGAAAGAGAAAAAAAAAAAAAACCAAGGAGGACAGACCAGGAGCCAAGGAGTAAGACCTTGCATGCTTCCTTGGAATCTTTTTTACTGTTCAAGAAAACAGGAAGAGAGTGAGGATATCAACACTCTGGGGACAGACAGAGGGGGTTCAGGGTTACAGATCTGCACCTTCCTCCAGGAAAGAGGAAAAAATTCTTTGAGTCTCTTGAGGGACGGAGTGACGTTTGAGACCGAGTGACAGGCAGACAGTATGAAATTCGGTGGCATGTGTGAACTCAGGACAGAAAAGAACTGTATGTCACAGGGGTTGTATTGAAATTGGGGTTTGTTATATACGGCTGAAATAACGTGGGACATTTACGGACTTAAGTAAGGCAACATTTTTGTGCTTTTCTGTTTACTTTAGGGCGTCCAGGGCTGTGCTGACTTGCTTGAAGACATCGTCTACGCTACCCTCTGCGTGGATCTGTAAGAGAGGAGGGAGAAGAAAAAAAATAAAAAATTGCCTCACGCTCCCATACAGAACCCTATAGGATATACTCAATAAAAGAGAGAATTGCAAGCCAAAGTAGTCGAGTTGGAAAAATGATCCAATCTTTCCTGCTCAGCAACTTTGGCCGTAAGTTCGAAATTCCCGTCTGAAATCCCCCGCAATTCTCTCTCCCAGGATTCCAGGTGGATCCGACGCATTTCGCGTCAGCATAGCCGATGCATAACGAGCACCTGGAAATTGAAGACCATTTTTCTCCTTACATGAAAGTGGTGGGATTGTTAAAAAATAAAAAGGCACAATCGCGCATCTTTTTAAAGTTCCCCCACTCATGTTTTTATAAACCCCCCCCCATTATATTAACGGAATGGGAACGGATTTCAGTATAAGACTGCACCCTGGAGGAACGGAGAAAGGGGTAGATAGGGCAAGTAAACAGAACAAGAACAAGCTGCTCCCAACTTCAACAGGCTGTTTCCACAGTGAATCGTTAGAAAGGGAAAATATGGAATAAATTGCAGTGGGCACTGATAACACACAGGACACACTACAGATAGGTCCAGAAATATTTAATCTGGTATAGAAGACAATACCGTTATCATATAATAAAAACAAGACATGTACTTGGACAGAGTAAAGGGATGCAGAACAAATAGTTCTAAGATGATAAAACGCACCCTAGGGGGACCTGACGCGTTTCACCCAAGTTGCGCTTCCTCTGAGGTCATCAGTGCTTGTAGAAATAATATCTTAAACAATAAACATAAAGGAATAAATAAACTTAGAATAGGGAGCACTCGTGACCTCTGATGCAGCCCAGTTAGGAGGAAACGCATCGGGTACCCCTAGAGTGCTTTTTATCATGTTAGAAATATTTGTACTGCATCCCATGACTCTGTCCAAATATCATTCTGTTTTTATTATACAATAACGGTATTGTCTTCTATACGAGATTAAATATTTCTGTACGTATCTGTATTTTGTCCTGTTTGTTTTTTTAGCGATCGATTCAATTTATTCCACAGTAATAGTTTAATTTAAATTTTCATATAAAGGGGCACATTTAGAAACCTTCAAATATCGACAAAAATATTTCATTTTAGTAAAGCCCAAAAAAAAAATATATATATATAAGAGAAATTCAACATGTAGAGACAAGGATTAAGGGAACAGTAACTATTCGGGACGAGTCTCAATTTTGTGTTAGCTCACTTGTCCCTACACAGAAGAAAAATGTCCACATCATATAGGATCAAGACCATGTTTATTACACCTGGTCAGTTCTTAGAGTACGATTCTGCTACTTTTAGGGGAAAGAAGGGTAAGACGTGCGTCAGGGAAAAGAGGAGAAGAAGAAAGGGGATAAAAGATATGGCAGCTAAAAATACCAAAAAGAATTGTTCCCAAAATTCAAGAGAAAGATAGATACATACTGGTACTAGCACTAAGAAGAAGAAAAAAAGGATAGATAGTAGACACCGGTAAAAACTACAATACTGTGTTAATCAATAAAATGTACATAGATAATAAAATATGAATAATAAAACACATATAGATAGGGGAGTTACACTGGTGTCATATATCGCCAAAGTGACCCTAGTTTTTAGAGGGACAATCTATTTTAGGAACATAGGATGTTGGGTTGTATAAGAGAGCAGGCCCGCCATCAGGGGGTGACGGGCGATACTGGCGTCCCGGGCCCGGCGGGTCCAGGGGGACCGGGTCACGCCAGGTAAAAAAAAAATATCTCTGTTAAAAGCCGGTCCATGGCTGTGAGTTAAGCGTTGTGCGCTCCCCTCAAGCCGCGCAGCTTCAATAAAGTTTTTTTTTTTTTAAATGCATATTAATTGGCATAATCCTCGCATATTTATTGGCATAATTCTGGCATATTAATTGGCATAATCCTGGCATATTAATTGGCATAATTCTGGCATATTAATTGGCATAATCCTGGCATATTAATTGCCAAAATCCTGGCATATTGAGGGGCAAAATACTGGCATATTGGCAAAAGAATGGCATATTGAGGGGCAAAATACTGGCAAATTAAATGGCATATTGAGGGGCAAAATACTGGCATATTAAATGGCATATTGAGGGGGGAAATCCTGGCATATTAAATGGGAAAATAATGGCATATTGAGGGGCAAAATACTGGCATATTAAATGGGAAAATAATGGCATATTGAGGGGAAAAATACTGGCATATTGAATGGCAAAATAGTGGCATATTAAATACCGACTTACTGAGTGGCAAAATATTACTGGCATATTGACCAACTACTATCAACCACCCTCCATATTACATTAGACTGGGATAACATGATTGTGAGGGTAGGTGGGGCGAGTGGGAGATATTTTCGGTGGGGGGGGGGGGGGGGGGGCAAGGGGGCCCAGAAAATGTGTTCAGTAAGGGGCCCTGAAATTCCTGGTGGCGGCCCTGTAAGAGAGCCCCAAAGCAATACATTAGTTAATAAAATACTTTGTTCCTGTTCAAATTAACTTCACTAATTACATACAAATACCCCACAACTGATTATGCCTCCTCCCAGCCACTCCCCTGACCATTTAAAATGCAGGAGACATTCTATTTACATATAGAGCAAACATAGGTTTCTCCCTCCAGCTGGATTCTGGTAGGCTGCCTCATGACACTAGCTAAGATGCAACTGTCAACAAAAAATGAATTTAAGTTTAATTTAATCATTGCAAGTGTCAGCATTCTATATAGGGACGTTTTTATGAAAGAATGCAAATAAAGTATCTTTTTGAGAGCTCTTTGCTCTGTATAGTTCTATCAGGGGTGGACATGTTGTTTAGAATCTTGGGTCACATGACTGAAGATGTCTGACCCCTGATACAAGCAGAGGGTGCTTAATTAGATGCTTTATATGTATTCTGTCATTAAATAATTTCAATATAAAATGCCTACACTTGTATTTTTGCATGTTTTCTCTAACATACAGTAGGCTTTCTTCCTACAGTAAAAGGCAGAATTTACATAAACCGTTACGTCTGTCAGTGTGCTAATTTATCTAAAAATCTTTTTGGAATTAAGACTTTACTGACCCTTAAACTTTAAAATAAATAAACACAGGATATGTTTCAAGCTGTCAAACTGGTTTTCTTGCAAGTGAGAAATTGCTAAAATAATCGGAATGCACGGGTGATATCAGAACATGAAACGCGTTGGCTACACCTGCTGTCATTTCAGTTTTCACAAAAAGACAAATGTCCTCACTTTTGCTAAAACATATTGTCTATGGGATACTGGGAAGCCTGCCATTTAATAGAGGTCTGCCACTGGATGTTGCTAAGTAGTGTTCCTGGGGCTATCACTGGTAAAAGGGGAAGCAGAGGTGCGTTCTTTTTAAAGATCAGTAAATTTAGCCTCAGCTTAGGGAAGGTTACGTTTAATAATTAGCTGATTTTCTCAGCGTACAAACAGAGGATAACTAAGTGACTCGCGGCTCTAGACACAACACTAATCCTGATATAACCCTTTCCGTTCACTAACTCATTCAAATTTGACCCCTAGTTGTTGGAATGTGATGGCGACACCCAGTGGCCAGCAGGGAGAATGCACAGCAGTTTTTGAAATCATGCATGAGCATATAGAGGCCACACTCTTGCAAGGGTATAGAGAGGCCAGACTCATCCAAAATGAATAGGACACAGTACCTTTCTATAGATGCACAGATCTCATTGCTCCATTGCAAATAGTAACAGTACAGTGAGAGCAGAAGGGGCTACTGCATAGTGAGAGTCTTTCCATTCAGAATCTGCTGATTTAGCACATTATGACTTTCCACTTTTAATTCCTACAGCCTCTTTTATTCCACCCCAGACTAAACTAGTCAACACCTGTGGCCCCTGTCCTGCTTAGGCTATCTTGGAAATGTGTACCTTTCGGACAATGCCCCTTCCTTCATACAAGGCGATGACAGGCTCTGTGGCTTTGTAATAGGTTTCCAGCCTCTTTTTGATGGTCTCTTCATTGTCGTCTGCTCGGCCGCTAGTCTCTCCGCGTTTCAGTAACCGTTTCACCATGGTGTCAGAGCCAGCATCGATATAGAGCAGTAGTGATGGAGCAGCAATCTAGAACGAGGTGGAGAGCAATGGTGTTTTTTTTTCAAGGTTTTTCTGTTTGGCCTACCTTCTGGTTTGGACTGCCTATCAAATTAAAACCAAGCTTGGTCAGGGTTTGACCATATAGTTACAAACCATAGACTACAAAAGACGGATGGTTTAAGCTGAGGTCCACCCTAGGAGACCTTGGCCATGGACATTCCGAGAACTGCCAATCTCAATAGAGCCACTGAATTCAATAGGTCCTCCACTTTGCACCTAACTTAGGAGGGAACTCAACACTAATGAGCTTAAGGTGAGGATCTCCCACGTTTGTTTACTCATTACAACTGTCCTTGGACTTTTCTTGGCCTCTGGTACTGGTGACCATGCCAGATTTAGCTGTAGAGTCCACCCATGTCTTTCTTTTTATTATTTAATATAGTTTGACTCGGGTCAAATTACCTAATTTGTGCTTAGTAAATATAACAGGGAAATATACAGGGGAAGTAAATATACAGGTGAAGTAAATATACAGGGGAAGAACAGAAGCTGCCAGGTAGAACTGTGGTCAGCTGGTGGGACACGGACTCAGGACTTTTGGCTGCTATTGGGTGCTTTCGACCCTTCCATTTAGTGATACCCGAAATACTTCCTCCAGAAAACGTGTAAAAGCCATTACGGCAACTCCATCCAAAGTTGCTGCTCTCCACATAGCAGGACATCCAGAAGAAACAATCAAGGGTCTTGGGACCAAACAACATACTTCACAATTATTTATAATCTCAATGAGAAGGGGAAGTCTACAGGGAAGAGAGGTGTCACGATGCACGTTCCTCACCTTCTTTTCAAACTCTTCTCCTTGTTTGACCTCCCGAGGGTAGCCATCAATCAGAAAGCCTTTAGAGACGTCGGCCTTCGCAACCATGGCGTCTCGCAACATGTCCAGAACGGTGTCCTGTGGAAGGAAGGAACATCTTCACGTCTTGTCAGAGCCAAACACAATGTGTTTTTGTTTATTTTTTTTAGTGAAGTGCGTGATTTACACAGCCGGGCGGCAACGCAAATGTTTCCAAATGTATTGAAAACCCCCCAAAAAAGGTCCAAGGTCAGACCATACACATGGGAACAAAGTTGTCTTCTAACATATTGCTGGGGAGATCGCCATCTTCTGGCAGTGAAACAAAGTAGCTGAGAAAGTTGTAGAAAACTACAGATTATGAACTTATCGGATGCTAGATAGAACGTTAAGTAGATTTATCATATATATAAAAAAAACATGACCGGAGATAGCATATCAAAGAGGTTCTTTTTTGAGTCATGCTCCCATAGTATTTTTTGTATCCAAGACTCATGCCCCCCATCCCCCTCCTTTTGGGCTCTATTGGTTCATGTTCATCAGTGACTTAGGCATTATTATTAGTATTTATTTATAATTGGAATAATAATGTATACTGAATATGCAAACCCACACTTGCCTGGTCTGCTCAGGCCGCTCTTGATGGGCATCACCCCCAAGGACTGGCCTAGTTGTAAGAACGCTAACCAGCCAATCAGTACATGAATAGCTGCCCACCCTATCTCCCATTGGCTGAAGAGTATCCTAATCTGGACTAGTAGATAGGGATTCCAGGCAAAGATAGAGCTTCAGACAGACAGATTGGCAGTGGCTATGAGGTCACACTGCTATGCTCTTTTCCCCTCAATGAGAGAACTCTTACCAAAGGAACTAACTCTCCTTTTTCCATGATGGCTGACAGCGTCTTCCCTCGCTCCGAGCCAGAGGAAACCTCGGCCCTGAGCAGGTCACCGGTTGACAGATGAGTATAGCCATATTTTTGTACAATCTTCTCACACTGTGTCCCTTTACCAGAACCTGGTCCTCCTAAAAACAATCACAAAGTATAATGTAATGAGGCACGGAGCATAAGAAGTGGGATGGTCACTTAAACCCGCACCTACCCTAACTAATAGCCAGAAATAAGAGAATTCCGAAATAGAGTAAACAAAATGAAGGCTAAGATTCCAGTACATATTGCAATACAATGGGGTTTGTGTATAAAAACTGCAAAGTGTCGGAAATTTTATACAAAGTCCTAATAGCCGTTTGTTATGTATATAGCGATTGAGCCTGTTTTCGAACTTCCGACACTTTTCAGTGTGTGAGCGAGACCTCCGCCAAACAGTGTGGTGGCTTTTTACATGCGTGCCACACTATTTGGTGTATTTTTCCAGGTATATATATTTTTTTGTTTTTGTTGAAAATACAGTCATGACAGGGTTAATATAAAAGAAAACCCATAAAATGATGCCAAATCATTCATGTGAAGGGTTTATATATCTTTAAAGGGTAAGTGATGCTTTCACATAATTAATTTGTTATGTTAAATAGAGCATGTTCAACTAGAGATGTTTAAATATGTAAAAGATACAGGGCTTACAGTAGTGTATCTTCCACAAGGCAAACAAGGCACTCGCCTAGGGCGGCACTTTGCCAGGGGGTGTTAAAGCACACTTATGGTACTTCAAACATTTTCGCTCCCTCCCCCACCGTTCAGCAAGCTTTAGCTCCTTCCAATTAATCAGGGTGATGGGGGCATGTAATGGACGTGGTGGGGGTATGAAATGAGGGTGATGGTGGAGATGGGGCATTTAGTGTGTATGCAATGTGGGTGATGGGGAATGTAATGGGGTGATGGGGCAAGTTGTTGGTGTGCAACATGGGTGATGGGGCATGTCATAGCTGTGCAACGTGGGGGGGCTGCCACAAAACCAAGATACACGACTGAGAGCTTGACATCTTTTACTGCTTCTGCAGGTCCTAAATTTTAGAGAAAGGACATAGTAAAACAGTATGTATTTAACATTTTCTCTTTTTATATATTTTTTTATTATATTTAAGCTGATGGTAAAGTGGAGAAAAGACAAAACATTTTATATTTGATTTTTTTGTTGCTATGATTTATGATTTCAAAGAAACTATACTTTTATTGCAGACTTTTCTTCTACTTCATTTGTAATTTGTGATTGCAAATAAGTCCTTAAGAAAAAGGTATATCTTGTTAACGGTTAATCATAGAGACAGAATTCATGCATCTTAATGTGATGATTTAAGTGAGATGTTTTTTACCTTACTGCTACTTAAAGTTGAATCATTGGTGTCTTTTTAAGTATTCCTTGTTTTCGCTGTTAGAAAACACTATTAAACATCATTTGAATCTAGGATCCTCTGTGTTCGCATCCATCATTTTGCTGAACAACTAATATTTGTATAACCTCAGTTTGCTCGCTATGTGATGCTCGGCATATCCCTAATCACAGACTGTATAATAAAAAAAAAAGGACACTCACCCACAACAAATATGATTTTGCTGTTCTTTAATTTATCTGAAGGATAGAAAAAAAAACAATTAAAAGAAATCAAAAGCATATACAAGTATAACAGTCTCACTCCTAAGTCATCAAATCCAATTTTTTGATTGTACTATGTAGAAGTACATGCTGCCTGGCTCCTAAAAACCACTAGGCTAGCTCGTAAATTAGTTGTCAAAACCATGTGTCAAGCATTTGTGAAAACCTGTGTCTAAAATCCATAAATGAAAGGAGCTGGGGGTATAAGACAATGCGACTACAATTACCGAAGAGCAAAACGAGTGAGGTGACTCCCTAATTATTCTCATAATACTCCCAAACTATATATTGTGGAATATTATTAAAGGACAACTGTAGGTAAAAATGAAGTTCTGTTTAATTGAAAGATGGCATCAAGTGTAGGCATTTTATATAGAAATGCTTTAATGAAAGAATACAAATAAAGTACCATATTGAGCCATCTTTACTCCATATAGCTCTACCAGGAGGCAGACATTTTGTTTAGAATCTTTGGTCAGATCTTTGTTCATCTGAACCAAGGTGAGTGAAGATCTGACCCAAGATTCTAAAAACATGTCTGCCCCCTGAGAGGACAATATGGAGTAAAGAAGGCTTAATAAGGAACTTAATTTGTATTCTTTCATGAAATAATTTATTCATAAATCATCTACACGTGATACAATCTTTTAATTAAATACAAGGTAATTGTAATGTATTGGATCCTCTGTTTTCCTTGGAGTGCAGTAAGGTTTTTCTGTGGTGCTAAATGAAGATTGGGCGATCCTAGCTTATTCACATCCGGAATCAAGGGGAGAGGTTCGTCGGCAGTTGAGCTGGAAGGTGGAGGCCAAATCATAGAGAATCCGCAGCAACCATCCTAACAGTGAATGGGCAGCATGAGTGGACGTTTGTATTCCCTGTTTTTAAGTGGACTGTGAGTGCAGAGTCTGTTGCCCCCCCCCCCCCCCCCCTTTAGAATAAGGACATGGAAAGGAGAATCTAAGAGAATGTGACAGGGGTACCAGGTAGAGATAGCTTTAAAATCCACTATATGAGCCAATTCCAGAATGCTACATGTAACTAACTCCTAGCCCAGGGGTCCTCAAACTACGGCCCGCGGGCCACATGCGGCCCGCCGAGCACATTTGTCCGGCCCGCGGGGGGTGCTGCCGGCACCCCCCGCTCCCCGCTGTTTACCTTTTTTTCTTTTTTTTTTCTTGCAGCCGCAGAAGATGCGGCTGCAGGAAAACAGGGAAAAAAAAAAAAAATCACCGCGACCGGATGTGACGTTTCGTCACATCCGGACCCGGTAACTGTTTCCCTCCTCCGTGCAGGGAGGAGGGAACACTGCGCGAGACGTCCGGCCCGGGGACACAGCAGCTGGAGGTAAGTGATGGGGAAGGAGGGGGAGGAGGGAGGTATAACGAGCACTCTACTATTCCTGGGCATCTGACTGGCATAATTTTCTTGGGCTGTGACTGGGATAATATTCCTGGGCATCTGACTGGCATAATATTCCTGGGCATCTGACTGGCATAATATTACTGGGCTCTTACTGGCACTCTATTCCTGGGCATCTGAATGGCATAATATTCCTGGGCATCTGACTGGCACACTATTCCTGGGCTCTGACTGGCACACTATTCCTGGGCATCTGAATGGCATAATATTCCTAGGCATCTGACTGGCACACTATTCCTGGGCATCTGACTGGCACACTATTCCTGGGCATCTGACTGGCATAATTTTCTTGGGCTCTGACTGGCATAATATTCCTGGGCATCTGACTGGCATAATATTCCTGGGCTCTTACTGGCACTCAATTCCTGGGCATCTGACTGGCATAATATTCCTGGGCATCTGAATGGCATAATATTCCTGGGCATCTGACTGGCACACTATTCCTGGGCATCTGAATGGCATAATATTCCTGGGCATCTGAATGGCATAATATTCCTGGGCTCTGACTGGCATAATATTCCTGGGCATCTGACAGGCACACTATTCCTGGGCTCTGACTGGCATAATATTCCTGGGCATCTGACTGGCATAATATTCCTGGGCATCTGACTGGCATAATATTCCTGGGCTCTTACTGGCACTCTATTCCTGGGCATCTGACTGGCATAATATTCCTGGGCATCTGAATGGCATAATATTCCTGGGCATCTGACTGGCACACTATTCCTGGGCATCTGAATGGCATAATATTCCTGGGCATCTGAATGGCATAATATTCCTGGGCTCTTACTGGCACTCTATTCCTGGGCATCTGACTGGCATAATATTCCTGGGCATCTGAATGGCATAATATTCCTGGGCATCTGACTGGCACACTATTCCTGGGCATCTGAATGGCATAATATTCCTGGGCATCTGAATGGCATAATATTCCTGGGCATCTGACAGGCACACTATTCCTGGGCTCTGACTGGCATAATATTCCTGGGCATTTGACTGGCATAATATTCCTGGGCTCTTACTGGCACTCTATTCCTGGGCATCTGACTGGCATAATATTCCTGGGCATCTGACTGGCATAATATTCCTGGGCATCTGACTGGCATAATATTCCTGGGCTCTTACTGGCACTCTATTCCTGGGCATCTGAATGGCATAATATTCCTGGTCATCTGACTGGCACACTATTCCTGGGCTCTGACTGGCACACTATTCCTGGGCATCTGAATGGCATAATATTCCTAGGCATCTGACTGGCACACTATTCCTGGGCATCTGACTGGCACACTATTCCTGGGCATCTGACTGGCATAATTTTCTTGGGCTCTGACTGGCATAATATTCCTGGGCATCTGACTGGCATAATATTCGTGGGCTCTTACTGGCACTCTATTCCTGGGCATCTGACTGGCATAATATTCCTGGGCATCTGAATGGCATAATATTCCTGGGCATCTGACTGGCACACTATTCCTGGGCATCTGAATGGCATAATATTCCTGGCCATCTGAATGGCATAATATTCCTGGGCTCTGACTGGCATAATATTCCTGGGCATCTGACTGGCATAATATTCCTGGGCTCTTACTGGCACTCTATTCCTGGGCATCTGACTGGCACACTATTCCTGGGCATCTGAATGGCATAATATTCCTGGGCATCTGAATGGCATAATATTCCTGGGCATCTGAATGGCATAATATTCCTGGGCATCTGACAGGCACACTATTCCTGGGCTCTGACTGGCATAATATTCCTGGGCATCTGACTGGCATAATATTCCTGGGCATCTGACTGGCATAATATTCCTGGGCTCTTACTGGCACTCTATTCCTGGGCATCTGACTGGCATAATATTCCTGGGCATCTGAATGGCATAATATTCCTGGGCATCTGACTGGCACACTATTCCTGGGCATCTGAATGGCATAATATTCCTGGGCATCTGAATGGCATAATATTCCTGGGCTCTTACTGGCACTCTATTCCTGGGAATCTGACTGGCATAATATTCCTGGGCATCTGAATGGCATAATATTCCTGGGCATCTGACTGGCACACTATTCCTGGGCATCTGAATGGCATAATATTCCTGGGCATCTGAATGGCATAATATTCCTGGGCATCTGACAGGCACACTATTCCTGGGCTCTGACTGGCATAATATTCCTGGGCATTTGACTGGCATAATATTCCTGGGCTCTTACTGGCACTCTATTCCTGGGCATCTGACTGGCATAATATTCCTGGGCATCTGACTGGCATAATATTCCTGGGCATCTGACTGGCATAATATTCCTGGGCTCTTACTGGCACTCTATTCCTGGGCATCTGAATGGCATAATATTCCTGGTCATCTGACTGGCACACTATTCCTGGGCTCTGACTGGCACACTATTCCTGGGCATCTGAATGGCATAATATTCCTAGGCATCTGACTGGCACACTATTCCTGGGCATCTGACTGGCACACTATTCCTGGGCATCTGACTGGCATAATTTTCTTGGGCTCTGACTGGCATAATATTCCTGGGCATCTGACTGGCATAATATTCCTGGGCTCTTACTGGCACTCTATTCCTGGGCATCTGACTGGCATAATATTCCTGGGCATCTGAATGGCATAATATTCCTGGGCATCTGACTGGCACACTATTCCTGGGCATCTGAATGGCATAATATTCCTGGGCATCTGAATGGCATAATATTCCTGGGCATCTGACAGGCACACTATTCCTGGGCTCTGACTGGCATAATATTCCTGGGCATCTGACTGGCATAATATTCCTGGGAATCTGACTGGCATAATATTCCTGGGCTCTTACTGGCACTCTATTCCTGGGCTCTTACTGGCACTCTATTCCTGGGCATCTGACTGGCATAATATTCCTGGGCATCTGAATGGCATAATATTCCTGGGCATCTGACTGGCACACTATTCCTGGGCATCTGAATGGCATAATATTCCTGGGCATCTGAATGGCATAATATTCCTGGGCTCTTACTGGCACTCTATTCCTGGGCATCTGACTGGCATAATATTCCTGGGCATCTGAATGGCATAATATTCCTGGGCATCTGACTGGCACACTATTCCTGGGCATCTGAATGGCATAATATTCCTGGGCATCTGAATGGCATAATATTCCTGGGCATCTGACAGGCACACTATTCCTGGGCTCTGACTGGCATAATATTCCTGGGCATCTGACTGGCATAATATTCCTGGGCATCTGACTGGCATAATATTCCTGGGCTCTTACTGGCACTCTATTCCTGGGCATCTGACTGGCATAATATTCCTGGGCATCTGAATGGCATAATATTCCTGGGCATCTGACTGGCACACTATTCCTGGGCATCTGAATGGCATAATATTCCTGGGCATCTGAATGGCATAATATTCCTGGGCATCTGACAGGCACACTATTCCTGGGCTCTGACTGGCATAATATTCCTGGGCATCTGACTGGCATAATATTCCTGGGCATCTGACTGGCATAATATTCCTGGGAATCTAACTGGCATAATATTCCCAGGCTCTGACTGGCATAATATTCCTGGGCATCTGACTGGCACAATATTCCTGGGCTCTGACTGGCATAATATTACTGGGCTCTGAATGGCATAATATTACTGGACTCTGACTGGCATAATATCCCTGGGCATCTGACTGGCACACTATTCCCATTGAAATACTGGTAAGTTTGTTGATTTAACTTTACTTCATTTTAAATATTGTATTTGTTCCCGTTTTGTTTCTTCACTTCAAAATAAGATATATGCAGTGTGCATAGGAATTTGTTCATAGTTTTTGTTTTTACTATAGTCCGGCCCTCCAACGGTCTGAGGGACAGTGAACTGGCCCCCTGTTTAAAAAGTTTGAGGACCCCTGTCCTAGCCTCTATAAACATGTTATTGGTTCCTTTTATTTACCAGTTTTCTCCAGTTCTGTACGATAGAACAAGATTATACACAAGATGACAGAGAATGTAACGTGATACTAATTACAACATGGTATAAGCATATACATATATATATCCATAGTGATACAGAGTGAGCAAAGGGCCATGCTCTACAGGTTTTTCTAGTTCCACCACAACCTCATTATTAAAATTGAATAAACCCAGTGCAGCAGACAAAAAAAAATCTACTACTATCTCCACACTACCAAAACCCCATATCAGCTGACCACCAAAACCCCATATCAACACACCACTAAAACCCATATCACCTGACCACCAAACCCCCTATCAGCACACCACCAAAACCCATATCATCTAACAACCAAAACCCATATCATCTGACCACCAAAACCCCCTATCACCAAACCTCCATACCAGCATACCACCAGACCCCCATATCAGCACCCCACCAAAACCCATATCATATGACAACCATAACCCATATCATCTGACCACCAAAACCACCTATCACCAAAACCCCATTCCAGCACACCACCAAACCCCCATACCAGCATACCACCAGACCCCCATATCAGCACTCCACCAAAACCCCATATCAGCACAACACTAAACCCCATATCAGCACCCCACCAAAACCCCATTATCAGCACAACACCAAACCCCCATACCAGCACACCACCAAAACCAATATCACCTGACCACCAAACCCCCATATCAACACACCACCAAAATCCATATCACCTGACTACCAAACCCCCATATCAACACACCACCAAAACCCATATCACCTGAACAGCAATCCCCCATATCAGCACACCACCAAAACCCATATCATCTGACAACCATAAGACATATCATCTGACCACCAAAACCCCCTATCACCAAACCCCCATTCCTGCACACCACCAAACCCCCATACCAGCATACCACCAGACCCCCATATCAGCACCCCACCAAAACCCCATATCAGCACAACACCAAACCCGCATACCAGCACACCACCAAAACCCATATCACCTGACCACCAATCCCCCATATCAACACACCACCAAAACCCATATCACCTGACCACCAATCCCCCATATCAACACACCACCAAAACCCATATCACCTGACCACCAAAACCCCATATCAACACCAAAACCCATATCACCTGACCACCAAACCCCCATATCAGCACTCCACCAAAACCCATATCACCTGACCACCAAAAAACCCCATATCAACACACCACCAAAACCCATATCACCTGACCACCAATCCCTCATATCAGCACACCACCAAAACCCATATCACCTGACCCCCAAACCAAATACCAGTACACCACCAAAACCCATATCACCTGACCCCCAAACCAAATACCAGCACACCACCAAAGCCCATATCCCCTGACCACCAAACCCCATATAAGCACACCACCAAAACCCATATCACCTGACCCCCAAACCAAATACCAGCACACCACCAAAACCCATATCACCTGACCACCACTCTTGATCGACTCATTGACATTGAGATCGAATACAATGCATTACTTATCAGGACAGCCCCCCCTCCCAATCATAACTGGGACCACCAGAAGTGTCATATTGACCCCCAGTGTCAGGTTATCTGCTCTGCTGGTGGGTGCTTCCAGAGCTTAGTTACCTGGCATTGGTTCAGAGTGCGGTCTCTTGGGACCCGATACTGATGTCTCGGACGAGCAGGCTGCTCCCATGTTTGTGCTTCTGATCAGTCCAATGCAACCTCGTCAAACTCCAATCTGTGACTCCCTGTCTTAAATTCAGTAGTAAATTGTATGTACTCTCACTGAGGATGCGAGAGGTATGCCTTTCTCATGGCAGACTACCCTGACTCCCACTAAAAAAAGTAAAATAAAAGCTCCTAAATCGAAGTGAATAAAAAGATAGAAAGTTCTTCTCTGCCTGCCTCTTCCCCCTACTCCTCCTTTGGCTAAGTCCTTGTGGTCAGTGGCAACCAGCCTATTGCTATGGAGACATCTGCTAATACTTCATAGAGGCCTAAGCAGTAACCGGGGCCAACCATAAACAGTCCCAAGTACTGGCACTGCGACCTGCCACTCCTGCTGTGATTTAGGACTATCGTCACGTATACTCCCCACGGATACCGTTTATCAACCAACACGTGGGCTCCGGGGTGATCATTTCCCTTTAAGCTCAGACTCCCTGGCACTGAATAGGTTAAATACAGTAACATGCGTCACTCAAAAACAGTGACTGTGCAGAAGACATATAATTAAAGGCCTGATTGATCCTGCAGACTAAACACCCACAAGCCAGGCTACAATGACCTTTTATTTCGTGTGATACTTTTATACCCACGTTTGTTACTCCATTGTGTTATACAGCATTCCCCAAAAACACGTCAGCCTAGTATAACACAAACAATAGAAGCAATCTTGCTTGTCACTGTTGTCTTATTTTTGTCTGAATATATTTAGCCAATTTTAATATTTGTCGCTTTGTTTTTAATCAAAAATGTACGTTTTACATTAAAAAAAACTTTTTTAAAAAAGGACCCATCTTCCTGTGAGAGTAAATTCTAGCATTGCTCAAGTCAACTACAAAATGTCATTTTTTGTGTGATTTTTTTTAATACCTCGACCGTTCAACAAATAAAATGAATTTATTCTTAAAAGAAAGATTGCGTGAAGTTTAGACATTTCATTAACACTTTGATGAAAGTACTTTACTGAGCCCTCTTTGCTCCATACAGCTCTATCGGGGGGCGGACATGTTGTTTAGAATCTTGAGTCATATGTCGGATCTTGACCCAAGATGTCTGCCCTCGTATAGGCCCAAAGATAGCTCAATAAGATACATTATTTGTACGTTATCATAAGCAATTTTATATAAAATGTCTGCTATTGATGCAATCTTTTAATTAAACACAACTTATTTTTTGTAAAAGGTTGACCTTTAAGCCGTGAGCATTTTTACTTTCACATGAGTTTAGTTAACACGGCAGCTGTCATGTTTCTCTTACACTTTGTCATACAGTCTTTCCTCTCCTCAGTTGCACACAGAGTTAAAGGAATCATATATCAGAAACTGTAGAGTGATTTCGGTGATCACAACCTGCCGCAGACTTCAGTTTACCCAAGCCTTCTCTATAAATAGTGTATGCTTGATTAAAGGGCGGAGATGTGGTCGCTTCTGTAACTTTGGCTAACTCTTAAAGGCAACTCTTATAATAGGCTAAGTTTGATAAACCTACTCTTATAACCATTAAATAAAGAGAGGTGCTTTAGGGAGAAGACATCTTGGGGGTGGCAGGTTCCCCATTTTGCCAATCTTTGCATATAATTCTGAAACAAAATATATGAAAGACTTCACCTTGAACTACAATGTTACTCCGCATCCCATCTAATCTGGCCGGAGAACAGGTTATGACATCCCTTGCCCTAGGAGTGGGCAAAAAGCACAAAATGGCGCAGAGAGCAAGTCAGAGACGGGAAGCGGTGGGGAGACGTAGAGCCTTACCTGCCATTTTTATAGGTTCTTGGGAGAAGACGACCTCTACCTTAAAAAAAAAGAGGGGGGGGGGGGGGAAATATAGCATTAATCACAGCAGTCAAGACCACAGCTGAGAGCTCTCCTGGCCATGAGACAATATCAATGTATTTGTTTGTAGGATGTGATGGCCGCCAACTCCTGGCTGCATTATCCAGACCTGGGTGGTCTAAAAAAAAAGGTGTAGTCATCATTAGGAACTTTAAAAAAAAAAGATCACTTGTGGTGTATATTAAAGTAGGGCTGGCGAATCTGTTGCGGACCTCACTTCCCAAAACACGCAGGGTGCCGATGGCTGGCTGAGCATCATAGGAAATGTAGTGCACAACAGCTGCAGTGCCAAGGGTTAGCCTTTCTCGTAAAAATGTCGTTCCCCCAGACTCTTCAATCAGTGGTAATGGGTAGTGTGGGTGGTACAGCTTCAGTTGTGCCCTGAACCTATAGGAATACAGATCCACTAGAACCTATCCATTAGGCACATTATATATATATATATATGCAACTAGAGATGTATCACAGCATATATGATTAGGCTATTGTATCAGTCTGGTTCTTAAAGTCTTCTGTCATTAAATGACAAATTATAGGCAAAAAAAAAACAAGACAAAACAAACAAACTTGTCTTTAATTGAAATATTTATAGTGTTCTTTAATGATTCTATATAAATAAGCGATCAGTATAGCTCCACCAGGGAGCTGACATGTTTAGAATCTTGGATCAGATCTTCCTACACATTGGGTTCTGACCCACATGTCCTGATAGAATTATAAGGATCAAAAAGGATCAATCAGATGCTTTTGAGTTACTTTGCTTACAGCATTTATATTAAAAATGTCCACACTTGATGGAATCTTTCAATTAAACAAAGGTTAATGCCCACAGGGATTATATTATTTGTATATAACAACCCTCCTGTGACATAACCCTTGGTACCCTTGGTACCTTCACTAGGGGATGGGACTCTTCATCGCGGCTGCTTCCGCGCAGCCGCTTCACCGCCGACTCTGCACAGCAAGACAGATCGTCGCTGGAGATTTCATCGCGGGACATTTCATCGCTAAAGGTAAGTATTTTAGCTATTTTAATTTATTTCAGTAAGGGTGGTTAGAATGAGGGCTTAGGGGGTTAGAATTAGGGTTTAGGGGGTTAATTTTAGTATTAGGGTTTGGGGGTTAATTTTAGTATTAGGGTTTAGGGGGTTGATTTTAGTATTAGAATTCGTGGGTTAGTATTAGGGTTTAGGGGGTTAGTATTTGGGTTTGAGGGTTAGTTTTAGGGTTTAGGGGGTTAATTTTAGTATTAGGGGTCAGGGGTTAGTATTAGGGTTTAGGGGGTTAATATTAGGGGTCGGGGTTAGTATTAGGGGGTTAATTTTAGTATTGGGGTTAATTTTAGTGTTAGTATTGGGGTTTAGTGTTTAGTGTTAGTATTGGGGTTTGGGGGGGGAACTTTGGGCGGGAATAATTTATTAGGGGGGGTATTTTAGTTTTACTTTTAGATTTGTAAGAGCTGACAGTTCAGCGCTGAACTGTCAGCTCTTACATAGCCGCGGCCGCGTTATTCTTCATTGCTGACAGTTCAGCGTTCTAACTGCCGCGCTGAACTGTCAGCGATGAAGATGCGGCGCCGAAGTGTCCTAGACCCCCTTCACTATACTCTTTGGCATTTTCCTATGTGCTCACACTTAATTGAGCAAACTCTTATTTTTCTCTGCAACATCTCGTTATATACTTTTGTTCCCATAGAAAAGAGAAAAAAAATGCATTCTACTCTGGGCCTGCCCTTCAAGATCATCATCTGCTGTTTCTATTTGATTTCTACCGTGTCTCTAAGAGGTTCTGCAGTAGCTGGAGTCACTCCTTTCCCATTGTTTTCTTGTAGTTACTACATGAACAGATCCTGGAGAACCAGTATCTCATAATATGATTTATGACCGTAAAATGATACATCCCTATTAAAAAATAATAAAATTAAAAAAAAAACCCTGCAAGTGTATTACTTCATCCTAACAGCCCACCCACTGATTTCCCATGAGATCTCGGCTGTAATCGCTAATTACTTTATTCAATACATGACTTATATATGGAGTGCCAGAATATATTATAGTGAAAAATTACAGTGATCTCAGCACAACCAATTTTATCCACCTTGCTAGAAGGGAAACACGAGTCTGGTCACTAGACCCCCGTTAATTGCATTAATATATAAACCTGTGCTAATAATTACATGTTAAATCCTTTTCACTGCCAAAAGGCCTGCAAGTGTTTTTCCTAATGAACACAGAGTCCAGGACAGAAAAATAGCTTTACCAGAAGGTGAAACAAAGAACCGTTACTGCTTAAAGGGACTGTATCAGCTAAATATGGATTATACTGTCAATATAGGGAATAAAAAATGATTGGGAATGATCTATACATTGTGTTACCAGAATTGCAAGCAAAGGCCTAAATTAGGAGAAAAAAATGTGTTTTAAATGTATCTGTGGGTCTCCTGCTTATGACATCACCTGTGGCACGGTATGCAAATGACACATTTCCCATTGAAAATAAGTTCATTTGCATATCAAGTCACAGGTGATGTCATAAATAGGGAACTCCCCTAAAACATATTTTCTCTTAATTTAAGCATTTGCTTGGAGTTTTGCTCACACAATGTATAGATCATTTCCAATTATTTTTCATTCTCTACATGCACAGTACAAACAATGTTTAGGTGATACATAGAAACATAGAAACATAGAATGTGTCGGCAGATAAGAACCATTCGGTCCATCTAGTCTGCCCAATTTTTTTTTTGAGTACTTTTATTAGTCCCCAGTTCCAGGTCTTATAGCTAGGATAGCCTTGTGTCTATCCCACGCATGCTTAAAATCCTTGACTGTGTTTACCTCTACCCCTTCTGCTGGCAGGCTATTCCATACATCCACTACCCTCTCAGTAAAGTAATACTTCCTGATATTACTTTTAAATCGTTGCCCCTCTAATACAGTCCCTTTAAAGACAACCGCAAAAAAACAAAAGGCTGAATTCCTCTATCACAATAAAGAGGATGTATACATATATTTGCCAGCCAGTTATCAATACAGCCACTTGCAAACCTAAACACTGACATTCAGCACAATCCATACATACATGCACATTCACATACACTCAGATACACATTCTCGCTTATATAGTCAGTTATCAATACAGACATGTGCCAGGTACCAAAAAACATACCTGAATAGGACAATACAATTATGTGCAGCCCAAGAAAGAACAAATACACACAAACAGGAAATGCATCCAAAAATACACCTATAGAAACGATATGATGTCATCCTGTGACATCTTCAGACAGGGTTATATTGCACAGGAGGGAGACTTTGCACTAACCATGTTAGTAAGGACATGCACAGACATACATGCACACACTTATACGGTGACCAAATGCAGTCATACCTCCTTCACCGCTCAGGTGAGAGTGTAATCTAAGGATGGCAGGAGGACAGCGGTCGCCATAGCAACCGCTGCCAAATTGCTCAACTGATAGGCAAGAAATAAATAAAAAAAAAACCATAGAAAGCGCAACACATTGAGTGGGAGGCGGGATGGCAGCTGAGGCATGACGCAGGATGGGACGGAGTGAGAGAAAACTCCTAACCCTTTCTTGTCTGTGCAGATATAGTCCTGCAAGGCCGGGGTACTGGGCCTAAGCAGTAGTGTATCTTCCACAAGGCAAACAAGGCACTCGCCTAGGGCGGCACTTTGCCAGAGGGTGTTAAAGCACACTTCTGGTGCTTCAAACATTTTCGCTACCTCCCCCACCGTTCAGCAAGCTTTAGCTCCTTTCAATTAATCGGGGTGATGGGGGCATGTAACGGACATGGTGGGGGTATGTAATGAGGGTGATGGTGGCATGTAATGGGGGTGATGGGGCATTTAGTGTGTATGCAATGTGGGCAGGGGCGGGCTGGGCCGGGGGGCAGGGTGGCAATTGCCCCCCAGGCCGCCCTAAGCTTTGGAAAACACGGCCGCTGGGCCAGTGTTTTAAAAAAAAAAAAAAAGGAAGATCCCCTCTCACCTCCGCTCTGCCTGCAAAGCTGCACGGGGAGCCGAACAGGCAGCACAGAGAAACCTCTGTGCTGCCTGTTCGGCTCCCCGTGCAGTGTGCCGACACGGAAGTGCCGACAGTCACGTGATCGGCGCTCTGACGTCAGACGCGCGCCGATCACGTGACCTGTCGGCACAACCGCCGGGAGGCCGAACAGGCAGCATGGAGGGACCATGCTGCCTGCCACCAGGGAAGTCCTCCTGCCACTAGCCACCAGGGAAAAAGGTGAGGGGGGGGGGGGCATATTATTGGGCAAATTGGCTGGGGCATATTACATGGCAAATAAGACTGGCATATTATTGGGCAAAATGGCTGGGGAATATAACATGGCAAATAAGACTGGCATATTATTGGGCAAATTGGCTGGGGAATATTACATGGCAAATAAGACTGGCATATTATTGGGCAAATTGGCTGGGGCATATTACATGGCAAATAAGACTGGCATATTATTGGGCAAATTGGCTGGGGAATATTACATGGCAAATAAGACTGGCATATTATTGGGCAAATTGGCTGGGGAATATTACATGGCAAATAAGACTGGCATATTATTGGGCAAATTGGCTGGGGAATATTACATGGCAAATAAGACTGGCATATTATTGGGCAAATTGGCTGGGGAATATTAAATGGCAGAATAACACTGGCATATTATTGGACAAATCGTCTGGGGAATATTAAATGGCAGAATAAGACTGGCATATTATTGGGCAAAATGGCTGGGGAATATTAAATGGCAATTAACACTGGCATATTGGGCAAATTAGCAGGGGCATATTAAATTGCAGATAACCTTGGAATATTATTGGGCAAATTTACTGAGTCATATTAAATTGCAGAATAACACTGGCATATTATGGGACAAATTGGCTGGGGAATATTAATGGCAAATAATATTGGAAATGTGTATGTAATGGGGTGATGGAGGCATGTAAATGTGGTGATGGGGCATGTCCTGGTGTGCAACGTGGGTAAGGGGGGGGGTGCCCAAATTTTGGGATATTGGGTGTCTAAATCCTGGCATATTGAGGGGCATAATCCTGGCATATTGAGGGGGCATCATCTTGGCATATTGAGGGGAAAATCCTGGCATATTGGGTGTCTAAATCCTGGCATATTGAGGGGCATAATCCTGGCATATTGAGGGGCATAATCCTGGCATATTTAGGGGAAAATCCTGGCATATTGAGGGGCATAATCCTGGCATATTGAGGGGCATAATCCTGGCATATTGAGGGGCATAATCCTGGCATACTGAGGGGCATAATCCTGGCATTTTGTAAGGGAAAATTCTAGCATATTAAATGGCAAATCCTGGCATATTGTGGGGGAAAATCCTGGCAATATTCGTTATAAAACAAGGAAAAGATGGCCGTGGATGGGGAGGCGATTCGATGGTGCAATGGGCCACTTGACTGGATTTGCCCCCCAGGCCTAAGGCTGCCAGCCCTCCCCTGAATGTGGGCATGTAATGGGGTGATTGGGCATTAAATGTGTGTGCATTGTGGGTGATGGGGCATGTAATGGGGTGATGGGGCATGTCGTGGGTGTGCAACGTGGGTGATGGGGCATGTCGTAGGTGTGCAACGTGGGTGGGGGTGCCCGAATTTAGTCTGCCTAGGGCAGCACAAAACCAAGATACACCCCTGGGCCTAAGTAGAGGATCATGAGCTGCTATCGGGAAGCAGCCGTCTGGCATCAATAAACACTAGAGACGCTTGTATACAAACGACAAAGTTATACTGTCAATAATAAAAAAAACTGTTAGTCTGGGAGTAACAGACTTGGGGGTTTAACTGGGGGCGGTATGAATATATTGCAAACCGAGAAAAAAGGAATTTTCTTGAACAATGACGGTGCTTTTAATCCATAATAGGGACACAGGCAGCTGACAAAACATTCCACGCAAAACAACGCATTTCGAGTCAAAATATATTCCAACCACTTCAACTGGTATCTTCTCCTGCACCGTTTTATACGGTGGGATGGGGCATGTTGAAGGGCACAGTTCGTGACATATTAGGATTTGCTCACGAAAGAGAGAGCTGCAGGGAATTGACAAGGGAAGGTCACGCTTAAGTGCCAAAGTAGCCGAGTCCAGCTGAATGTTAGTCAGAATAAACGTGACTGAACTCACTGGAATAGGATTTTTTTTTTATTCCGGAAAACACTGCCTGTACAAGAAAGGGAGCGGGGAAGGGAGATCTGTGCCTCAGGATAGGGATAGGATATATTTTTTTTCAACTGAGCCACTTTAACAAGAGTGGCGATTGGAATATATACCAGTACCATTATATATGGGGTATGTCCGAGGGCACAGTTTCGGACATATATGGCTTTTTCCATGAAAGAGGGGCTTGAAGGGATATTGACAAGGGAATTTCAAATTTATAGAAAAAATACCATAGTTGGACAAATTCTCCATTTTCCGTTAACTTGGCTACTTTGGCATTCAGTTGGATTGTTGTACACACAGAATGCCTTCTCTGACCATTTATAGTTACAAAAGAACCTACCAGGGTCCCTAAACATTTATTGGTCATTTTTAGCAAAAAATGAACTAATGTTTACTTGAAAGATTGTATCCAGTGTACATTGTTAGCATAGAAATGCTTTAATGAAAGAATATAAATAATGTACCTTATTGAGCCTTCTTTGCTCTGATTAGCTCTAACAGGGGGCGGACATGTTGTTTAGAATCTTGGGTCAGATCTTCCTTCATTTGAAACAAGGTGAATGAAGACCTGCCCTAAGATTCTAAACATGTCCGCTTCCTAGTAGAGCTATACAGAGCACAGAGGGCTCAGTAAGATACATTATTTATATTCTTTCATTAAAACATTTATATTTAACATTTCTCCACGGGATGCAATCTTTTACTTAAACAGCACTTATGTTTTACTACAGTTGTCCTTTAATAACATAGATTTAAAGCTTTCTTTTTCGGAATCATGGCTTTCTCTTTAAACAGACAAGGTATGGAATTGTGAGTGTGGCATAAAAGAGTTAAATAAGGTTAGTCCAGCACCGGCCTTGTATATATCACTAATTTTATAATGCCTGGGAAGAACAGTCATTTCTCATCTGGCTGATTCAATTAATTCTTGACAAATAATACCATAGTTAAAGCAGTCTTTTTTAGCTTACCGTCTCCAACATGTATTGATGCAGGACACGGGACTTAAAATTGAAATTATATTCACAGTCAGGTCTGTTTCTGTTTGCTTCTTTCCTATCTTTGCAGCAGCCGGTTTCATATTCTTTATACTGTTATATTATATATTATTAATATATATATAGAAAGAATTAACAAGGAGCTAAAAATTGAAAAATAGCTCACTGAATTTGCCTACAGGATCTAAAGCCTATGACATATATAGAAGGCAGTAGATATACATTCCATACCTTCCAATATTTCAAATGGCCAGAGAGGGACTCTTCACATTTTGTGGGGCATGCCTGAAGATGCAGCTACGGGGAGTGGAAGCATTACTTGAATATTTTAGTGACTTTTTGGCTAGATGATAACTGTTTATATCATTTGATAAGTGGTTTAGAATAAGAATACCGTTTTTTATTTAAATAGCCCCCCTTTAGGTTTTAACACAGTTTTAATCCTCTGGAGCTATGTGATAGACTTATGTAAACCAAAAATTCTGAGCTCCCAAAATAATAATAATAATAATAATAGAGAGAGAGAGAAAAAAAGGCAGAGGGATTTTGGTGCAAAATAGGGACTATATCTCCTTAATCGAGACATTTGGGTATGGTATGACATTCAAATAGATCTGTCTTTTAATGTATGCATTTACCTGGAGCTGCAGTACAATATTATGCATGTAAAAGTGCTGGGATTTCAAAAAGAAAAGTCATAATAACAATGATATCACCATATAAGAAATTGCATGTTTTTTTTTTTAAACTTCCCCAATATATAGGGGATGGTGTCCCTTTAAACCGGCTAATCTTTAGACTCAAAGCTTTAACAAAGAGAGTTGCATTGTTGTCAGCAATGGAACCCACTAATGGAGCTAAGCATCCTGAGAGTCGTAGTCCACAGCCACGAGAGTGCTGTTCCCTATCCATGGTACATTAAGAAAAAAGTCTGTACCTTGTCAGACCACCACTGCGAGGAGCTCTGGAATATGTCGGGGCATTATAAGGGATAATTATAAACGAAGAACAGATCTGGATTTTCTCTCCGACTACATCTGGGTTATACTCAGTGCTACTCTATACTGTCCAGTGGGAATGAAGTTGCATGAAATAGCCATGGATCCTACCTTGCAAGCTTCCAATTCTGTCTCTGGCTTTCCTGGCTATGAGAGGCTGTTGACAACACTCGCAAGCTGTAATGCATTTCCCATCTAAATTTAATGATATGAAAGAGTAAACCTAATTTCGTCCTCTATTCTCCATTACCAGTGAAGTTTCCTATTGGCTTCATTACACTCGTCCCTATATACATCCTATCCTGTGAAAAGGTTAGGGGAAATTCTACACTACTCGACAGAAATAGGAACATGCAAATCTATATCTCACCACTGGGGGCACTGCACAAGGTAACAAAATCACTCCACTTACCTGGAACTACAGGTACATTTAAAAAAAAAAAAAAAACTTTAGAATTTTCTTTTCTTTTTATAGTCCATGGTATTTTGAACAGTTAGGTATGATGGCAGTGAAGCAGGAGTGAATGCCTATGTATATACTTTATAAACATGACAATGTAGATGGAGGAATCAGGCACAAGCTGTCAGCACTGTAGTAGAAGAAGGATCAAAGAACATACTGAAGATTTATAGGCAAGTTGTTTGTTCCAGGACAAGGATAAGAGGTAACCACACCAGAAAAGATGAAGGAGAAATGGAGTAATAATAGGCCAAATTTTTATTGCAAAATCCACAGACCATAAAAAAAAACAGGCACATAGACATACATTTTTAGGGTTTAATCCCTGTATAGGCTGGTGTCAAAAGAAGGGGTGGAAAATTGTGAATAGATCCCCTTGTTAATTTTTTCTTTATGTAGAGGAATGTTTTACGATTTCAAGATCCTCTACCTAATTTGGGGTGCGTCTTTATCTTGGATAATCTGTAGGTTTCCTGACACTCTGGTAACAATCAGGGAAGGATAAAGTTTAGAAGCAGCAGCGCTAGGCCAGACCCCAGCTGGTGGGACCCTGACATTTACTTCTACACCTGCTCTTTTTCCAAGGCACCAGATCCCACACACGAGTGATATTTGATCCTGAACAGGACGCCTCACGCACCCATCTACCATAAATCACATGGGAGATTCAGAATAAGGAACCATCCCTAACAGTCCTACAATGATGATGTATCACGGATATGAGACACAAACCCTACATGCTCGTCCACCAAGCTTGCAATCAGCAGCAGGGGGCGGTTTAGCTTGTTCAGATACCATTTAAAGGAAGAGCCAACGATAAAAATGTTTTGGAAATTTACACAAAAGAAAAAAGAGTTGTCCAAAAATTCAATCACATTTTATTATATATAAAAAGAGAATTTTCATTCCGCGCTCCTCCCTGTTCTATGACCTCATCACCGAGCCTGTCTTATAGGCTCCCATACATTGAATTCTGCCAGGTTTGTCCCTACACAATGTACAGCTATTTTAGTAAACACCCCACACTGGGATTACTACTACCCCTCTATGGCATAAATTGATACATGCCACTTATGATAGAATATTAAATACCATATTTGCTCGAATATAAGACGACCCTGATTATAAGCTGACCTCCCCAAACTTTGCATATTCCTTTAGGGAAAAAAACTAAAAGCCTGATTATAAGACTACCCTAAAGGAAAAAAATTTAACATGTATATATTCCCATGTAAATTACTTTTTTATATTTAATAAAATTTATGATATAAAAAAAAATGCATTTCTTGTTTTTATTTCCTTTTATTTGCCCATCTGCCCCCCACAGCTATTTGCCCACCAGACTAGCCAATGCTGCCTCTACCCCCCACACTTGCCCAATGCTGCCTCTCCCCCCTTCCTCCCCCATACTTGCCCAATGCTGCCTCTCCCCCCTTCCTCCCCCATACTTGCCCAATGCTGCCTCTCCCCCCTCCTTCCCCAGACTTGCACAATGCAAACTACACTTGAAGGGCAACGTTCTAAAAGAGGTGCAGTTGCCATAGGAACCAGTGGAATGTTCTGCTGATTACATCACCTTTAGAACGTTGACCCAGGAAGTAACTTTATACATAAACCCTGTTGAATCAATCGCGAGAGATCTCAGGAATCACCGGAGTCTATTCACTAAGCTCTGGAGAATTGACAAGGGAATAGCAAACATCAGGCATTAAAAGCCGAGTTGATCTTTGTTATTCACCTGTCTGTTTACTGTTTAGAGAAACAAATCTCCTTATGTTCCCTTTCTGATCCCGAGAAGGCTATCACTATAGTTATATAAAGGGTATATGACAGTGAGTGAGACACATTACTTACTTGGAAAAAGCAGGACCTATATTTTAGCCCTTGCTTCCCATATAGAATACTAATGCTAATAAAGCCAGATTGTTAAGATCACTCGCCAGCTCTCTTTTAGTGAATATAATAACTCGTTTTTAAATAGTATTTTTTTCTCCTTGGGGTTAAACAAAATTTCAGTGCCCACTCTCGATATGACCCAAATCTGAAGCTGAAAGGAGATACTCTTATTACCTGACCTAATGGTACTCTTTTTTTATCAGCAGTCAAGGGATGAAGGGTGGAGCTGACCCTGCCAGGATTCAAATCTGCAGTGCTGAGATTAGAACAGAAACATAGAATGTGTCGGCAGATAAGAACCATTCGGTCCATCCAGTCTGCCCAATTTTCTAAATACTTTTATTAGTCCCCAGTTCCCGGTCTTATATCTAGGATAACCTTGTGCCTATCCCATGCATGCTTAATCTCCTTCACTGTGTTTACCTCTACCACTTCCGCTGGAAGGCTATTCCATGTATCCACTACCCTCTCAGTAAAGTAATACTTCCTGATATTACTTTTAAATCGTTGCCCATCTAATTCTAGACTATGTCCTCTCGTTGTGGTAGGTTTTCTTCTTTTCAATATACTCTCTTCCTTTACTGCGTTGATTCCCTTTATGTATTTAAATGTTTCTATCATATCCTATTCCCCCTGTTGTGTCTTTCCTCCAAGTTATACATGTTAAAGTGCAATTAGAGAATTTACCAACTGAGCTGCCTCACCAATACTATAGTATACACTATTTTGTGAAGTGGGTTATTTTCTGTAAGTAGCAGTGTAATTGGTGTAATGTATGATTTTTTTTTTTGATGATGAGATCAGCCTTAATCCCAGCTAATTAATAATTATTATTATCATTATTGTTATAGTCTGAAGTGCAGTACAATGGGATATCCCGCCACACTGTGGACTGGAGATGTCGTCTTTACTGTACAACCTGCATGTGTCACTGGAGAAGGGGCAAGGGGGCACACAGCTGCTCTTCGACCCATAAACCTTTGCTCTTTGTCACCTATCCAGGTTCACCCAGACGGAGGGTCACATTACACCCTATCCTTAATCCCTTCCTAATAAGGTCATGATGTCATCATTTCCAGCCCACTTACAGGGTCTAAGTATGGATCAGCCACGGCCTCCCTCACCCCCGAAGTAACTGAAATTTAACCCCGTAAGGACCAATGTCAGCTTAAGCCATCATACCAAACTGGGCCATAGAGACTCTACTCCAACGTGGAGCGTCGTCCTACTTGTTCAATAAAAACAGGACACTATACAGTTACAGGTGATAAAAAGGCAAGCGAAGCAATGGTAGCACAGGCTAAAAGACCCTAGATGTGTCTAGATTCTCCAGGTACACGTGGTTGGAACGCTGGGCCCCCAGACCAAGTGAGAGGTGCATACAAACAGCCCCAATATTCTGGTCTCTACAGCGCTACTGGATTTAAAGGACAACTGTTGCAATAAACAAAGTTCTGTTTAATTGAAATATGGCATCAAGTGTAGGCATTTTATATAGAAATGCTTTAATGAAAGAATACAAATAAAGTACCTTATTGAGCCATCTTTACTCCATATAGCTCTACCAGGAGGCAGACATTTTGTTTAGAATCTTTGGTCAGATCTTTGTTCATCTGAACCAAGGTGAGTGAAGACCCAAGATTCTAAAAAACATGTCTGCCCCCTGAGAGAATGATACTGAGTAAAATAAGGCACTTGATTTGTTTTCTTTCATTAAAGAATTTCTCTATAAATCATCTACACTTGATACAATCTTTCAATTAAACATAAGGTCATTTTTTGCTCCAGTTGACCCTTACGTTTGCTCAAGTGCGCTAATTCTATATTACACTCCTGACTTCTGGAGAGAGCTGGTTCCAGAGTACAGTAGAACCAACGAGCAGTTACTTTGGGGCTCTGGGTACATCCCGTAATAGTCTGTGAAAAATCAGGCTTCCTATGGCCTAAATAGAGGGTTATGCATGAATAACAGTGCTATTTTGAACTAAAAACATGACCCTTATCTTCTGCCACCGCATGGTGGCCCTATATGGACTTTATATATAGGGCAGGTGCAATAAACTTCAATCAAGGGACATCAATAAAGAAAGTACGGTTCTAATCAATAAAGAGAGAGCTGCCGGTAATCAAAGACGGGAATTTCAACCTTAAGACCAAGTAGCAGAGTTGGAAAAATTCTCCCATTCAGCTGCACCGGAGAATTTTTTCTCAATAAAGAAGTCTGATTTGAAGAGCTGGTAAGTCACACTGGACAGGGGGTGGGGATTTCTGAAAAGTTTTGAGTGTATATCGTCACCAGCTGCCCCTCCTCTGCCTGAACCTTTCCCCTAGTCTGCTTCACCCTTTATTTCAGTCCTCCCTGGAGATTTTCCTCTAGTCTCTTCAAATATTGCAAAACGACAACATCTATCTGTGCTTCCCAACCTCAGGGGGCGACAATTACATAAACATAATATAAATGAGAGGTTTTGGTTATATGAATTGGCCAAAGTATAATTACACTCTCCCGTCTCTCAATAGGGTGAGAACCTAACCTCACCTACTATCTACTGGACACCCAAAACAGTCTATACTACTACCAAAACCATTAAAAAGATATTCATATAACCAAAACTTCTTATTATATTATGTTTATATAATTGTTGTCAACTTTACTAGCTATTTGGATAAACTGTCTAGCCAATTACGCTGTATTTGCAGCATGCTCACACCTGTTTGGTAGGCCTCATATCCACATGTATATTATTTGAGTGACAAACTAAGCACACCAAAAAAAAAAATTTCCCGGTCTAATATCCCCCTTCTCATGTGTTTCCCTACTCTACTATGTCTTTACTCTCTGGCCTCCTCCTTTACTCAAGTCCCCTCTTCATTGATCCCCATGCTCCTCGCTTTCATTCCCCTACTATCCATGCATACTCCTTTCTCTCATTACCCTGCTCTTTATGCATACTCCAGGACTGTCATTAGTAAACGTAGCCTGGTCGGCAGTCTTTATTCTACCAAATGCAACCCTGGCCTATGCATTTTTCATACACTTCCAAGCATAAAACAGCGATGAATTCACCCAACTCTTTGCTGATAATGGAGGGGAAAATATAGAAAATGTACTTTCTATATTTCACCTTCTGCTCCATTTTTCACTTGAACTTTATATCCACTTGACTGTGCTGCTTTTTCTCCAATTCTCCTTCTCCTACACCTTCTTCTTATCTTTTATCAAAATCTTTTCTTACGAAAAAAAAGGCGATAGCTTTTCTTTTACCACTAGTACGAGGGTTGCCGAATTGCTTGGGAGTACAATACTGGATACACATTAAAAAAATAAAATAAAAACCCAATGAAAGAAATAAATGGCATTATCCCAACAAAAAATAATACAAATGACTGATATCACATATAGTTTACGACACGGTAGTCAAACAAGAGGTGGTCTTTTCTTAATATTAGGATGTATAGTATTAATAAGTATCGTTTGTAAAAAAAAATAAAAAAATAAAAAAAAGAACACATTTCAATAAATTACAATTTATAAAGTTTAATTTAAAAGAATACTCCGCTATAATTCAATCTGTACTTAAAGTACACAAGGATGATATTTTTTTTATTACATTATTATTAATTAATAAATTAATTATTTATTACATTTTTATTAATTATTACACCTGCCCCACAGGCCTTATTTCCCTATACATTTTTAAACTTACATAGCTTACAGGTTAATAAAAAAGAAAAAAAAAAGAAATACATCTCCAATACATTCCACCTTTTTCAAACAACACAAAATGGAATGGAGTGAGCAGCAAAGGTACAAAAAATATATATTTTTTCCCTTAAACTTATATCTCCTTCCCTCTAACCTTGGCTAATGCCCCGTTTCTCGGCGTTCTGTTGATGGACGGCTGTAGTTGCCCACCTAACCCCCTTACAGAAGGCTTATTCCAAAATAATTGGAGTTATTGATGACTATGGTCCAGTTCACCCTTGCCATCCTTTTGAAGGTAACCCAAGGTCTCATCAAAGCTTGGCATGGAAAAGACCAACAGGTGGCATCTCTTTGGCTTTACAGTTATTACAGGGCCAGTGCATTGGTTTAACACTATTTGCAGCCAAATAAAAGCTGCAGTCCAATAATAATGCAATAAAATGAGGATATCTTGGGGTTCAGACAAATGTCAAACATGAAACAGCAAATTATTAATGGCAAGCAGCAAAAGAAAGCGTGCCTGGTGCAAGACTGCTGCTGGTACAATACTGACCTGTCTGTCAGGAGGACACCAAGGGGCAGAGAGAAGAGGGCTTGCTATGTTCAGGCAGAATTGCCGGCTATGTGTGCCTCTATATATAGCTGTGTGGCGCAGTGCATGCTGGGAGCAGATTGCTCTACATATCACAGCTTGGAAAGGACAGCAGGCTCCTAAGATGTGACCTGCATATGAATAAGGGTGTAGGAACGGGGAAGGGGGGGGGGGGGGAGCGAGAGGAGGAGAAAGACGGGGACGTGCTGAGGGAGAGATAGAAGAAGGATCTGGGCAGCCGAGCCAAGCCTTCAATCATTTGCTATACCTACACCAGTGCATAGTACCTGTATAGAGCTAGACAGATATAACGGAGGACTGCCAGAAACACATATTACTCAGATTTATTCATTTTTTTATATTTGGCACTAGCAGTTTTATACAAATGATTTTTGTGTCTATATCTACACACAGTGCAATTACATCTAGCTCTATAGGCATGTACTGTATATACTGCAGCTACATGGATCTGTGGTATTATACTGCAGTGTAAAATATCTATACATACTACTGCAGAGCATCGCACATCCATCAGTCCATAATACTGCAGAGCATCGCACATCCGCCTGTAGATACTACTGCAGAGCATTGCCCTCTGCCTGTACATACTACTGCAGAGCATCGCGCAGCCGCCTGTACATACTACCGCAGAGCATCGCGCATCCGTCTGTAGATACTACTGCAGAGCATTGCCCTCTGCCTGTACATACTATTGCAGAGCATTGCTCTCCGCCTGTACATACTACTGCAGAGCATTGTCCTCCACCTGTACATACTACAGCAGAGCATCATCCTCGTCATGTACCTACTACTGCAGAGCATCGTCCTCTACCTGTACATACTACTGCAGAGCATCGGACTCCTCCTGTACATACTACTGCAGAGCATCGGACTCCGCCTATACATGCTACTGCAGAGCACTGCCCTCCGCATGTACATACTATTGCAGAGCATTGTCATCTGCCTGTACATACTACTGCAGAGCATCGCCCTCCACCTGTACATACTACTGAAGAGCATTGTCCTCTGCCTGTACATACTACTGGAAAGCATTGTCCTCCACCTGTACATACTACTGCTGAGCAGTGGGCCTCCGCCATAACTGCCCCAATCACTTTCCATTGTCATAACTGCCCCCAATCGCTTTCCATTGTCATATCTGCACCCAATCGCTTTCCAGTGTCATATCTGCCCCAATAATTTTCCAATGTCATATCTGCCCCAATCACTTTCCAATGTAATTTCTGCCCAAATCACTTTCCAGTGTCATATCTGCCCCCAATCACTTTCCAGTGTCATAACTGACCCAATCACCTTCCAGTGTCATAACTGACCCAATCACTTTCCAGTGTCATAAATGACCCAATCACCTTTCAGTGTCATAACTGACCCAATCACTTTCCAGTGTCATATCTGCCCCAATCACTTTCCAGTGTCATATCTGCCCCAATCACTTTCCAGTGTCATATCTGCCCCAATCACTTTCCAGTGTCATACCTGCCCCCAATCGCTTACCATTGTCATTTCTGCCCAAATCACCTTCCAGTGTCATAACTGACCTAATCTCTTTCCAGTGTCATATCTGCCCCATTTACTTTCCAATGTCGCATTGTCCCCAATCACTTCCCATGTGTCATATCTGCCCCCAATCATTTCACAAAGGCATGTCTTTCCCCCAATCACTAGAGTGCTGTGGTGTTACTAGGGGTAAGTTCCTGGGGCTGTAGCCCCGAATCTCCGCTGCATACTTTAGCTCTGAGATTCCATGCCTATCATTGTAATTTTTTTTCTCCCCCCTGCGCACTCTGAGCTTTCCTCCTTCGGGGACATGGTCTAGCCCCAGATCATTTGGAGACCTAGCAATGCCCCTGGTGTGCCATGACTTCCCCTAACCAACTTCTTCTCCATTCTATATATACATGGATGTTCTCAACTACTGATTGATACCTGAGAAAACAAAAAAGTATGTAGGTTTGAAGGAAGAGCAGGAGAGACGCTTGTTTTTTTTTTTTGTTTTTTTTTTGTAAAAAGTACCTAAATGTTTTATAATCAGATTCATATAACAGTCTTTCCCAGCAGAAATAATCTAGTTAAAGCCGTGCATTTGTAAGCATTCAAAATAGATTTTGCAGACAAGCCACAGAAGATCGCTTGCAGCTTTGCTATCAGACAGGACACAAAAAATTCAATTGTACAGTGAGTACATGCTCTTTATAGGTTTCATTAGATTCTGCTGCTTTTTACAAATTAAATGTCTCAAACAGGGCCGCCATCAAAAATTTCCCAAAGTCATTTTATCTAGGTCTTTGTATATCATGATTTAAATACACTCCAGGACATCACACGCATTGCACATCCAGGACTTGAGCTGCCCCCCAGGAGATGCCTCATAGCCTGCACTGCACATCCAGGACTTGAGCTGCCCCCCAGGAGATGCCTCGTAGCCTGCACTGCACATCCAGGACTTGAGCTGCCCCCCAGGAGATGCCTCATAGCCTGCACTGCACATCCAGGACTTGAGCTGCCCCCCAGGAGATGCCTCATAGCCTGCACTGCACATCCAGGACTTGAGCTGCCCCCCAGGAGATGCCTCGTAGCCTGCATTGCACATCCATGACTTATCCCATTAATATGCCACAGCCAGTATGCTTATTACTCTGCCACACTCTGCCCATTAATATTCCACAGCCAGCATTGTATTTAGCGCAAGGCAAACAGGGCGGCACTTGCCTTGTATGCCTTTAAGGGGTGGCACAAAAGGCAAAAAAAAAAAGCCACCCCTTTAAGAAAAAAACACCCTAGCTTGCCGGGAGAGACCTCAACACTGCTCTGCAAGCGGGCTGCACGGGGAGCTGTGATAATGCAGGGTATCGGAAATCCCAATCCAGTAAAGGAAGAGAGTATATTTAAAAGAAGGAAAACTACCACAACTAGAGGACATAGTCTTAAATTAGAGGGGCAACGATTTAAAAGTAATATCAGGAAGTATTACTTTATTGAGAGGGTAGTGGATGTATGGAATAGCCTTCCAGCTATTGAGGTAAACACAGTCAAGGATTTTAAGCATGCGTGGGATAGGCACAAAGCTATCCTAGATATAAGAGAGGGAACTGGGGACTAATAAAAGTATTTATAAAATTGGGCAGACTAGATGGACCGAATGGTTCTTATCTACCGACACATTATATGTTTCTATCACTAAGCATGGGGAGTGCGAGCAGCATTTACTTATGCTATCCGCGGGTCCTCGTGAAGCTGGGGACATGTATTGGGGGTGATAGGGGCATGTAATGGGGTGATGGGGGCATGTAATGGGGTGATGGAGCCATGTGACCAGGGTGATGGGGGCATGTGATGGGGTGATGGAGGCTTGTGATGGAGGCTTGTGATGGTGTAATGGAGCATGTGATGGGGACATGTTATGTGTAATGGGGGTGATGGGGCGTTTAATGTGTGTGCATGTCAGTGATGGGCCATGTAATGGGGTGATGGGGCATGTCCTGGGTGTGCAACTTGGGTCATAGGTCATGTCGTGGGTGTGCAATGTGTGTGTGTGTCGGGGGGGGGGGGGGTGCCCAAATTTTGTCTGCCTAGGGCAGCAAAAAAACAAGATACACCACTGGCCACAGCCAGTATGCCCATTAATATGCCACTGTTAGATTACCCATGAATATGTCACAGCCAGTTTGCCCATGAATATACCACAGCCAATATGCCCATTCATATGCCACAGTCAGCATGGCCATTAATATGTCGCTCTCTGCCCATTAATATGCCACAGCCAGTATGCCCAGTAATATCCCACTCTTTGCCAATTAATATGCCACAGCCAGCATGCCCATTGATATGCCTCTCTTTGCCTAATAATATGCCACAGCCAGTATGCTCATTAATATACCACAGCCAGTATGCCCTTTAATATGCCACAGCCAGTCGTCGTTCCCCCCCGCCCTTCCCCAGTACTTACCTTGCTGCCCAGAGACATCAGCCTTTCATGCTGCCTTTCTCATGCTCCCAGCACACTGATCTGGTTTGAGCACTGGAAGGTCAAATGAACCTGACGCTCTGACGTCAGATCAGTGAACACGTATCGCGTGAGAAGCAGTATGGTGTCTGTGATCCCCCCAGCCAGTGTCTCTGCCGGCATGCCTGTTTTAATTTTTTAAAGTTCACTTTTTTTCCTTTTAAAGGGCTGGGGCCAAGCGGCCGCGACAGGTGTGTCACCTGTCACCCTTGATGACAGCTCTGCTCTCAAGGATAGCAGAGCAAGTGAGACCAGGTTTGGCCCCATCTGAAGGTCACACAGTATCAAGTTATTTTAGCACAGTTATACCTGGGAGCCAAACTATACCAGATCTGGCAGAACATGGGTCCAAAACTGTTTTCCACCACCCCCTTCTCCTCTGAAAAAGAAGTGTGATATGGCAAAGTGTAATTGAACACTTTTGCGCATGCGCAGAGTATGATGACCCTGAATTTGCGGTCACATGTACACACACAGCCACATGCTCACATACACACGCAGTACAGCAGAGCTCCCATAAATATATAGTGTGCAAGGTGCAGATGTGGTACAGCAGAGCTCCCATCAATATATAGTGTTCAAGGTGCAGACGTGGTACAGCAGAGCTCCCATCAATATATAGTACACGTACACACAAAGTCACATGTCCACATACACACGCAGTATGGCAGAGTTCCTATCAATATTTAGTACACATGTACACACACAGTCACATGTTCACATACACACGCAGTACAGCAGAGCTCCTATCAATATATAGTACACATGTACACACACAGTCACATGTTCACATACACACGCAGTACAGCAGAGCTCCTATCAATATATAGTACACATGTACACACACAGTCACATGTTCACATACACACGCAGTACAGCAGAGCTCCTATCAATATATAGTACACATGTACACACACAGTCACATGTTCACATACACACGCAGTACAGTAGAGCTCCAATCAATATATAGTGTTCAAGGTGCAGACGTGGTACAGCAGAGCTCCCATCAATATACAGTGCTCAAGGTGCAGATGTGGTACAGCAGAGCTCCCATCAATATACAGTGCTCAAGGTGCAGATGTGGTACAGCAGAGCTCCCATCAATATATAGTGTTCAAGGTGCAGACGTGGTACAGCAGAGCTCCCATCAATAAATAGTGTGCAAGGTGCAGACGTGGTACAGCAGAGCTCCCATCAATATATAGTGTGCAAGGTGCAGACGTGGTACAGAGGAGCTCCCATCAATATATAGTGTGCAAGGTACAGGCATGGTACAGCAGAGCTCCCATCAATATATAGTGTGCAAGGTGCAGGCGTGGTACAGCAGAGCTCCCATCAATATATAGCGTGCAAGGTGCAGGCATGGTACAGCAGAGTTCCCATCAATATATAGTGTGCAAGGTGCAGACGTGGTACAGCAGAGCTCCCATCAATATATAGTGCGCAAGGTGCAGACGTGGTACAACAGAGCTCCCATCAATATATAGTGTGCAAAGTACAGGCATGGTACAGCAGAGCTCCCATCAATATATAGTGTGCAAGGTACAGACGTGGTACAGCAGAGCTCCCATCAATATATAGTGTGCAAGGTGCAGGCGGGGTACAGCAGAGTACCCATCAATTTATAGTGTGCAAGATACAGATGTGGTACAGCAGAGCTCCCATCAATATATAGTGTGCAAGGTGCAGACATGGCACAGCAGAGCTCCTATGTATATATGATGTACAAGATACAGGCGTGGTACAGCAGAGCTCCCATCAATATATAGTGTTCAAGGTGCAGAGACGTGGTACAGCAGAGCTCCCATCAATAAATAGTGTGCAAGGTGCAGACGTGGTACAGCAGAGCTCCCATCAATATATAGAGTGCAAGGTGCAGACGTGGTACAGCAGAGCTCCCATCAATATATAGTGTGCAAGATACAGATGTGGTACAGCCGAGCTCCCATCAATATATAGTGCGCAAGGTACAGGCATGGTACAGCAGAGCTCCCATCAATATATAGTGTGCAAGGTGCAGGCGTGGTACAGCAGAGTTCTCATCAATATATAGTGTGCAAGGTGCAGACGTGGTACAGCAGAGCTCCATCAATATATAGTGTGCAAGGTGCAGGCGGGGTACAGCAGAGCTCCCATCAATAAATAGTGTGCAAGATACAGATGTGGTACAGCAGAGCTCCCATCAATATATAGTGTGCAAGGTGCAGACATGGCACAGCAGAGCTCCTATGTATATATGGTGTACAAGATACAGGCGTGGTACAGCAGAGCTCCCATCAATATATAGTGTTCAAGGTGCAGACATGGTACAGCAGAGCTCCCATCAATAAATAGTGTGCAAGGTGCAGGCGGGGTACAGCAGAGCTCCCATGAATATATAGTGTGCAAGGTGCAGACGTGGTACAGCAGAGCTCCCATCAATATATAGTGTGCAAGGTGCAGGCGGGGTACAGCAGAGCTCCCATCAATATATAGTGCGCAAGGTGCAGACGTGGTACAACAGAGCTCCCATCAATATATAGTGTGCAAGGTACAGGCATGGTACAGCAGAGCTCCCATCAATATATAGTGTGCAAGGTGCAGGCGTGGTACAGCAGAGCTCCCATCAATATACAGTGTGCAAGGTGCAGGCATGGTACAGCAGAGTTCCCATCAATATATAGTGTGCAAGGTGCAGACGTGGTACAGCAGAGCTCCCATCAATATATAGTGTGCAAGGTGCAGACGTGGTACAACAGAGCTCCCATCAATATATAGTGTGCAAGGTGCAGGCATGGTACAGCAGAGTTCCCATCAATATATAGTGTGCAAGGTGCAGACATGGTACAGCAGAGCTCCCATCAATATATAGTGTGCAAGGTGCAGGCAGGGTTCAGCAGAGCTCCCATCAATATATAGTGCACAAGGTGCAGACGTGGTACAACAGAGCTCCCATCAATATATAGTGTGCAAGGTACAGGCATGGTACAGCAGAGCTCCCATCAATATATAGTGTGCAAGGTGCAGACGTGGTACAGCAGAGCTCCCATCAATATATAGTGTGCAAGGTGCAGGCGGGGTACAGCAGAGCTCCCATCAATATATAGTGCGCAAGGTGCAGACGTGGTACAACAGAGTACCCATCAATTTATAGTGTGCAAGATACAGATGTGGTACAGCAGAGCTCCCATCAATATATAGTGTGCAAGGTGCAGACGTGGTACAGCAGAGCTCCTATGTATATATGATGTACAAGATACAGGCGTGGTACAGCAGAGCCCAGTGATTCACAACATTTACTATTTCAATCCAAGCTTTTAGAGATACTGAAAAGGTGACGGAGATTCTGGCCTTCACCTATTGTGATATATCGTTTAGTGTTTTTTTTATATACATAGTGTACACTTGTTTCTATACAGAGCTGCACGGAAGCTGTGCAGTGTTTTCCCTGCAGTCTGGTGCCCCCTGGAGGGTCACCAAAGGCATTGCAATTACCTGTTCCGTCTGTTTCAACTCTCTTTGGCCCTCAGAACAGGATGTGTGGAAACCTGGAGCAGAGAAGTCTAGAGAATAAAGAAAGTGTCAAGAGACACGGCACTTAGAGGAAAGGGGGGAAAAACAACAACAGTGGGTCAGCCTAGTGCTCAAGACACACAAGTAAGTTTTCATAGCATTGTTTACTGGAAGCCAACAGGTAGGTCTGGAGCTAACCCAACCACATGTATACTGAGGATGCTGTTTTTGGCTAACAGGGTTAGCATTAGATAAAACTGGAAGGAAGGGGCGCATGTATGGGGAAAAGAAAAACAAATGATAGTGCAACACTGTTGATGTTGATAAATCGCAATATATTAGTGCTAAATAAGTACACTCACAAACTGTGCAATCAAATCAGGCTCATCAGAGGGATATGTATGGTGATCTTTTATTCCTCCATCTAGAAAAAGCAAATTAAAAAAGCCATTGCGCAGTGGCTGGAAAAATTTCGACACATTTAAAAACAATATTACACGTACAAATATTAAAAGCACTAATGAAGTGCAACTTGCGTATATGAAGAAGTTCCAGATGAGTAAATTTCTATCCTGTTGACATCAGGATAAAGACCCTCTGATGGCAATGGTTACATCGACTATTCCAGTTGCCACCATCCCAACTGGTTGAATAACATCCCAAAGGGCCAAATGATGAGACTGAAAAGAAACTGTACCTCTGATGGAGAGTTTCTCAAGCAAAGCAATACCCTTGTGAAAAAATTCCAGGAGAAAAATTACCCCCAGACTTTGTTAGAAAAAAGCCTGCACGAGGTGCAAAATATAGAAAGATCAGAACTCATTACAGATAAGCCTAAAAATCTAAATGATTTCTCTTTCGCATTTTTAACCAAATATAATAGCGAAGCCAATAAAATCAAGAGGATTTTAGAAAGACATTGGCATATAGTGCAACAGGACGACATTCTAAAACACCATATTCCACAGAGACCACAAATTATTTTTAAAAAAAACCGACAGCATTAAACAAATGTTAGCCCCCAGTGTTCTACCCAGGAACAGTCTAGGTACCAGACAGATTTTTGGGAATGCCAGCAACGGTTATCACAAATGTGGGAGATGCAAACTATGTAAAATCAGTGCCATGCCTTCTCCATTGATAGTTTCCTTGCTTTTGCAATTGATAAGGTAGACCCCCACTGGAGAGGGGGGAACCATGCAATAGCACTATCAAAAAAAGAAACCGAATGGATATTCAAATTTAAGACTTTTAAAAATGGGGGATTAAACACTGAACTGGACATCCTGGCTTTTATTTGAGTTTGTCTATTTCTGGATATGGGTTAACCTCTTTCCCCTCCTTCGAGTGATTAATCCTCGTCATTATATCTAACATTGGTTTTTCCATGTTTTCACAGTTTGAGCAAAATCTACGAAACGAAAAGATATGATCATGTTATTCGTGTGTTTAATGTACATGTATCTATTTTGTCTGATGACTGTTGTTTATGTTAAAACCTATTGGTTCCTTTGATCATATGCTGATTTACATACATCAGATTTCTGTATGAACTGACTGGAAATATGTGAGAATATGAAGCATGTGTTTGTGATTAGTTTGTACACAGAACCCCGACCAACACTGAACCAATAGTCATTTAAAAGATTTTTTTCCAATAATTTTTTGTTCAAATTTTCTTTGATTAAATACATTTTTGAATTAAATGTTTGATATACATAATTTTATTTTTATTATGAATATCGATTTATTTTATTTTAATATCTCTTATATATTTTTTCTTTTTTTATTCTCATCTCATCATAAAATTGTTTATTACTAAAATTGAAAATTTCCCATTATTGGCATATATTAATTTATTTTTACTCATTAAGGGCATAGGATTAGATTTTTTAAATCTTATAAGATTTTCGCATATTTTATGTCTCATTATTTACAATGATTTGAATGACTGAGGTAAAGGTTTGCTTGTGGGTCTGTCAGCCACCGATAATATGGCCAGCTGAGAGGGAGATCATGTGTCCTGAACGTCTTCTACACGTAGAGGTGAGAGACTGACGTCGTTTTCGACGCCACAGAGGGTTGGCCTGCTGTTGATGGGCCAGCTAGAAAAGAGGAGTGTATTCTGGGGGATGTAGTTTTTTTCGTTCTGGTACAGGTCACGTAATCGCAACACAGCCTTGGAGGCAGAGTGTGTATCCCCTCCCACTTGCATCTGAGGCTGATGTTCCACTTAGCAGCCACTTGTGTTCAGGTGTAGATAATGACAATTATAATGAAAACATATATAAGACAAGCCTCCCACTGACAAGACCAGCACTTTACCGCAGAGATTTGCACAATAAACACTTCTCCTGAGGAAGTCAACACAAGTTGGTGAAACGCGTTGAGTGGATCCTTTTCATCATTGCAAGTTCCCAGTCGTCTTTATCCTGATGTCAACAGGATAGAAATTTACTCATCTGGAAATTCTTCATATACACAAGTTGCACTTCATTAGTGCTTTTGATATTTGTACGTGTAATATTGTTTTTAAATGTGTCCAAATTTTTCCAGCCACTGCGCAATGGCTTTTTTAATTTGCTTTTTCTAGATGGAGGAATAAAAGATCACCATACATATCCCTCTGATGAGCCTGATTTGATTGCACAGTTTGTGAGTGTACCTATTTAGCACTAATATATTGCGATTTATCAACATCAACAGTGTTGCACTATCATTTGTTTTTCTTTTCCCCATACATGCGCCCCTTCCTTCCCGTTTTTTCTATTGCATTAAGTGCTTGAGGAGCACTTTGTGGGTGCTGCAGTATTAGAGGAAGAGTATTTTAATTTTATCTTTATTATATCACTTTTTTTCACGTGTGTGTTTGTGTCATTTCTATTTCTTTTTCCATATTAGCATTAGATAATCAAGGGAATCCTAACCGCTTGGTGGATTTCTGGCCAGAGAAGTAACGAGGGTGAGGATTGAAGCACAAGCCTTGGGAGCACACAATTTGTGCGCCAACTGGGATCAACAGTGCGCAACAAGCTTACTGGCTTACCTTGCAACCCTAGGCCATCTGGGAAGAGAAGCCCCTGCACGGCACAGCAAATATCCTCAAAAATGTCATTTTCTTCTCTGTCTGCATCAAACTGTTGGGAGAAATAATGGAATATCCCAGATTTGTACTGGATAACCGACACGGCAAGATTCCGAAATATATGTAACCAACTTGGACAGTTAAACAGGGTGTGTTACACGCATGTTATGTTTTCAAGCGCATCCTTGGAATGTTGCGACTACACAACTTAATGGTATTCATTTTATAGACCTCTGAGGAATGAAAACGGGAGTAGAGCCTGGTGGGATTCAATTTAATACTGAGAGTTGTACAAATCTCTCCACTGTACCCAGGGGAGGCTCCAGATGTTTGAGACCCTAAGCAAAGAAAAAACAAAAAACTTGGCTACCCCTTTCCACAGTCATTAGACGGCATGCAACAGATAAATAATAAAGGATGGTAAATGGGTGAATTTTTCAAACTCTTTGGCCTTAAGTTTTTAAGTGATGCTGTACTGTAAACTGAACTCATTTTAAAACTGGCTCATTTTAAAAGCCAAAAACAACATGTGAATGTAGAAAATAAAATGCACAATGTGATGATTTAATTTCTACAAAATTCAGATTATTTGTTTGTTTGTTTGTAGGCCTATGTCCACAACAGAAAAATAAAAACGCTGCTTTGAAAATCCTTACATGACATATATAAAAAGAAATAATTCTTTAATTTATCACATTTATCAGAAATAGCTTAATTGTATGGAGCAAGCATTAGATTTGCCTGAACAATAACAATTTATCTTCTCTTAATTCATAAAATAAATCCTAAAAAAATAATTGTCTTTGACAGGGTTGCTCAACTGCAGAATGAATCATTGTGTTAGTGGCATCACTGACTGATGGCATCATTATATTTACATAAATAAACACATACAATATTTATGCAGAAATTTATATTCCACAATAGACAAATAGGTTCTCTGAAATTACCTGTCTGAACAGGTAAATTTTACATAGGTTTTTTGGAGGCAATTCTTTTTTATGTATTTGGTTTTAGCCCTTGGTGCAACTTCATCAGTCCACTATCATCAGAGATAGATACAATTAGAAAAGCCAGAGAGATTAGGTGCAGGGGTTGATAGACAGACAAGTCCGTTGAATGAAAAGTCAGCTATTGCTATGTAATAGGGCAATAAAAACTCAAAACTGGAGAAGCCCCAACCCATTGAGTCAAATTAGATTACTCCCCTGCCACCCTTCGTTTGTGGAAAGCCACACACAATGCAGAAGCGTAGGTGGGGTGTTGGGGTAATTAATTAAATGATGTGACGCATCAGAGCCTATGGACTATTTAGGCATGATTGGGGCCTCACGTACCCACCTACCAGTGGGCCATAAGTGGTATAAACAACTTGCAATATGCCATATCCAGAATTTGCATATTAGATAGGCTGTGATTTAAGCATCTCTCTTACCCTGGCGATGAGCCCCTTGTCCTGGTAATATTTCACAATCAGTGGGAGGTTCTGTTTAAAGGTCTCCAGCCTCCTGTCAATGGCGTGAGCATTATCGTCTGGCCGGCCTTGTTGAGCCGAGCGTCTTTCTAACCTCTGGCGTAGACGATGGCTTGAGCAGGCCAAGAAGATCACAAGGTCCGGAATACCGATCTGTAGAGGGATCCGAACATGCGCTTTGATATTCACTTTTCTGTTTTTAGGACCTTTTTTTTAAAAAAGCAGCGTTTTGGGAAGTTGGGTAGCAGTCGGGACCCTTACCTGCTCCTCAAACGTGAAAGCTTGTCCGATATCCCGCGGAAAGCCATCGACCACAAAACCACGTGCGTCCTGATGGTTTATGAACTGTTGCTTTAACTCCTCAATCGTCGTCTCCTACAAGACGAAAGACCCAATTGAGGAACCGTGGAATCCCGAAGACTCTGAGCGGAACAGACAATGGCGGAAGGGGTACAAATAGCCTCTCGAGACAGTGTTTTTCATTAAAATAGCCTCTTCAAATAACACAAAGTTAATGAAGGCTTATTGTGGTTTTTTGTAGACTAAGGCAGAATATAACACATTTTGCTCATTTTTTTTCCGACTTTACCCTTCTCATAAATTACCATCAATAATAAACTCAAGTTACTATTCCCGTCACCATGTATTGGTTGAACCAATTGCGTTAGCTCAGTACAGTTTTCTCGTAGACGCTGATGTTTTGCTGGTTTTATTCCAGCTTTTTCCTCTGTTATAGAATTTAAGAAGCACTATATAGCATTACAGCAATGTGATCCCAAATACATGTTACAATGTGTCATACCAATAAACTTGAAGACTAACTATAAATACATAATACATGCAATAGATAGCATAAACAGAATAAAACACCTATACAGGCAGAATGTAATCTAGACAGAATGTAACACATACAGGAGGAGCGAGTTCACCCTTGGAGATGATCTGGGCGATTAATTCCCATTTGCGGTCGCTGGTTGCATGATGGATCAGCCGTTTGCGCAGAATCTCTCCAACAGATATGCAGACAAAACCAAAATGGGAAGCCATCTTGGTGCTCTGTGTTCCTTTCCCACTGCCCGGACCACCTGGGACACAGAAATCCAGGGGTTTGGTTGTTTTTTTTTTTCATCCCAAGCAAATGTTGAGTTTGTTTATTTATATTCTACACTGATGTGAACATAGCCAACATAATCCATTAAAGGACCATCCGGCAGCGAAAAATAAGTTCTGTTTAAATGTTCTGTTTAAATGAGTAAAGACTGGCTCAAATATAGGCATTCTAAATAGAAATGCTTTAATGAAAGAATACAAACAAAGCTCCTTATTGAGCCTTTGCTGATAGAATATCTTTCATGGGGGCAGACATCTTGGGTCAAATATTCCTTCATCTGACTGCTTCTAAACAACATGTCCGCCCCCCGATAGAGCTATACATACACAGAGTGCTCAGTAAGATGCTTTAGTTCTCTTATTTCATTAAAACATTTCGTTTTCAAATGTCTACACTTGATTTAATCATTCAATTAAACAGAATTTATTTTTTGCTGACCGTTTAATACCTTTAATAGTGGGCCCTCCTTATTGCTGTCCCTGGCCAGTAGTGGAATGAGCCGAGGGGTTATCCACGTCGAAGGACCTTTTTGGGGTCTCCCCTATTAATAACCCCATCCCCTCGTTTGCCTTCACTCTATCATGACCAGGAAGTGTAGGCTCTCATTAACAGTTGGTCCTGGGTAATTAGTAGATGTGGACCTGACAATCGTGTCTACTACACTATTTAGTTTTTTTTTTTAATACTAGTATTACATAGCTAAAATCTCTGCTTGAATTCAGGTGAACAAATAAAGCATTTCTTGAAGTCATTAAGTTCCATGAAGAATGGATATTAGAATCACTTGACCTTAGATTTACACCAAAAAGGGTCTTCGAAAACCTTATCAACTCACGCTATCTCTAACTAGGACTGGGAAAGTACACCTAGACGGGGCAGGTTAAGAAATAGGCCTATCCTTCAAAAGAAGACCTATAGCCAATGTGTTAACCCACACAGGAAGCAGTGAACATGCCACACCTTACAAAAGGCTCACCTATAACAAAGATGATTTTGGGCCTCTCTCTGTTGGGGTCAAAGACGTCATATTCCTGGATGAGGCCTGTCGACTCCGTCATATCTGAGTCGCTGTCAATGGAGAATTGTGATTGGATGGGAGGTAGGCGCTCGTACCGTCGTATCTGCGGGGGTGGGAGGCCCTCTAGAAGAAGAGAAGGTGCACATTACGGTGGTAAACCGAGCAAGATGAAACGATCTCTGTAACCTAGACATTCAAAGTGTGAATGTGGAGAATAAAAAAAACCAACATAAAGATGATCTACACCTTGCAAGCAAAGGCATGGATTAATAGAAAAAAAAAAAAATTAAATGTGTCGGTGGTGTCTCCTCCTTATGACATCATTTTGTGGCTACACATGCAAATGAGCCACTTTCAATGTGTGATTTGCTTTTTAAGGTGATGTCTCTTAATTTATGTATATGCTCTCAATTCTGCAATTCCCAAGCATTTTGGATCTTTCAATTCTCTATATTCACAGTGTAAATGTTTAATTTATCTCATAAAAAGATAAGTATGACAATAATTGGCTTAACATTAAACATGTACACTATATGGACAAAATTATTAAGGCATCTGGCCTTTACACCCACATTTTGTGACATCATATTCTAAATACATAGACATTAATATGTAGTTGGTCCCACACTTTGCAGCTGTAACAGCTTCCCCTCTTCTGGGAAGGTTTTTCTCATAAGATTCTGGAGTGTTTCTGTGGGTATTTTTCCCATTCATCCAGTAGAGCATTTGTGAGGTCAGACACTGATGTCGCATGAGAAGGCCTGGCTCACAAACTCCATTCCAGTTCATCTTAAAGGTCTTTAATGGTTTCGAGGTCAGGGCTCTTTGAGGGCCAGTCAAGTTCTTCCAAACCAAACTCACCCAACCATGTCTTTATGCACCATGGATAAAATTTCACAATTTTAGAAATAACCCCCAACGTTACCACAAAAAGGCTGCATCACACGAGCTCTGCTAAAAAAGCAAGATGGCCGATCCTCGTCACTTGGCAAGTTGCGATTGTGTGCACGAGATCATAACTGTGCAAAGGAGACAAACTAGGCTTTTTTAAGCTGGGGAATTTATTGTTTTGAAGGATCTCAGTTCCCTTTCAATACAGAAATGATACTTCTGCTGCCACTCACCTGCCCTGTGAGCGGTTTTCTTCCCCTGCCCTCCATTGATGGGAGGCAAATTACGACTCAGGAATGTGTCCCACTGCACTTTTTCAGGCCCCCCCAGATCCCGGACCCTCTCTAGACATAGTTCCAGGTAATTAATGGGGTCCTCTGGCCGGTAATACATGAGACCAGTAAGCAGGCTCTGGAGAGAGAGAGAAAAAACACCCATTAAAGCAAAGATGCTCTGTAAAAGCAGTAATAGCAAATAGCGCCACCCTCATTAAATAAGGCCATGATGCATATTACATCTGTAGTATTTTATATAGAACCTTGTGAACAGGTCACTAGGCTAGGGTGACCACATCCCCATTTTATTCCATTACACTTAAAGGAACTAAGTCAACCTGGACACGATTTATAATGTAAATGTAGACAATACAAAAAATGATGAAAAATTCTCTATACATTTTGTTAGCAAAAATATATGTATTAAAAGTGCCTGGGGTGTCTCATGCTTACGACATCACCGGTGGCTAGGGTTGCCACCTTTCTGCCAAAAAATACTGGACATGCTATTGCTTCCCTAGACTTAACATTGACATCACGCAATTTGTATACCAGGCCACACGGTGATGTAGGGTTACCACCTGGCCGGTATTTTGCCGGCAGGCCGGTAACAAAATTGGCATCAGGTCAATGTTAAATCTATGGAGACAGTACCGAGGCCGGTATTTTTCTGAAGAATAGGTGTCAACCCTACAGTGATGTCATAAGCAGGAGACACAATAAGTAATATTTAGGTGACAAAGTTAATTTAAGAAAAATGCATTCTCTAGGGCAGCATTACCCATAGTATGTATGTTATCAGTACTGGTGTAGGCGGCCTCATATACTGAGGTTCTCCAGCACTGCAGATACCCCGAACGGCCTAGCCAAAATAACTTATTACTTAAAGGGCACACATGCTAACTTTCACTCCGAGGGTCAGTGTATCAGTAATACGGGATATACAGGATCTCAGTCGACAGTTGTCTTGGTTACAGATGAGAAGTTGATTTGTGACTGCCTCCCACTGATATTGTGCATGTGAAGGACACCCCTTACTAAACCTCTGGCACTGGTGCTCTTCATTTTCTAATGACGTGCCCGCCCCCAGGAACTGCATGCGCACATGCCTTTCACAGGAGATCCCCTGAAGACTTCTCAAGATCTTGTTCTTTTCTGTAAACAAGGACAGAGTGACCTTCACAGTACTGCCTGCGCGTATAGAGATGCGACAGTTTGGCCAAATCAGCAGAGAAGACTGGACATATCCATAGCTGATAACTTTGTCTCTCTGAGATCACAATGTCTCTGTAACTCTTTCCAACTGGGTTCATACAATGTGTGGTGTATGATTTATATCCCAGAGTTCTACAACAAATTAATTCACTGGAATGTGCAGTGTGTGAGTGTATCACGAAGCTTCACAGCTATAACACTCACAGTAATGTGCAGTGTGTGAGTGTATCACAGAGCTCCACAGCAATAACACTCACAGTAATGTGCAGTGTGTGAGTGTATCACAGAGCTCCACAGCAATAACACTCACAGTAATGTGCAGTGTGTGAGTGTATCACAGAGCTCCACAGCAATAACACTCACACTATCATACAGTATCATACAGTAATGTGCAGTGTGTGAGTGTATCATACAGTAACGTGCAGTGTGTGAGTGTATCATGCAGTAATGTGCAGTGTGTGAGTGTATCATGCAGTAATGTGCAGTGTGTGAGTGTATCATACAGTAATGTGCAGTGTGTGAGTGTATCATGCAGTAATGTGCAGTGTGTGAGTGTATCATACAGTAATGTGCAGTGTGTAAGTGTATCATACAGTAATGTGCAGTGTGTGAGTGTATCATACAGTAATGTGCAGTGTGTGAGTGTATCATACAGTAATGTGCAGTGTGTAAGTGTATCATACAGTAATGTGCAGTGTGTGAGTGTATCATACAGTAATGTGCAGTGTGTGAGTGTATCCAGGGGCGTAGCGTGGGGGGTGCAGGGGGGGCCGGCCGCACCGGGCGCAATATCTGGGGGGGCGCACTAGCCCTATGCGGCCGCGCGGCCGCAGCCACAACCGCGCGATACTTCCTGTCAGCCGCCGGATGTGAGCGGCAAATGACGGCATGACGTCACATCCGGCGGCTGCGCGGCGGAGGCTCTTCTGAAACTGCATCGCGGCCTTTCTTCCCTGAGCTGTTGGAAGTGGAATTTGTAAAGGTAAGAATAAAGGGGCTTGGGGGACCTATTGTATTATGTATTGAGGAGGGGGTCATTAATGTATTGGAGAGGGGGAGGGGGGGTCATTAATGTATGGGCGAGGGGGGTCATTAATGTATGGGGGAGGGGGGTCATTAATGTATGGGGAGGGGAGGGGGGTTCATTAATGTATGGGGGAGGGGAGGGGGGTTTATTAAATGTATGGGGGAGGGGGGTTTATTAAATGTATGGGGGAGGGGGGTTCATTTAATGTATGGGGGAGGGGAGGGGGGTCATTTAATGTATGGGGGAGGGGAGGGGGTCATTTAATGTATGGGGGAGGGGAGGGGGTCATTTAATGTATGGGGGAGGGGAGGGTGAGTAATGTATGGGGAGGGGGGGAAGTAATGTATGGGGAGGGAGGGAAGTAATGTATGGGGAGGGGGGGAAGTAATGTATGGGGGAGGGAGGAAGTAATGTATGGGGGAGGGGGCAGTAATGTATTGGGGACGGGGGGGCAGTAATGTATTGGGGAAGGGGGCAGTAATGTATTGGGGAAGGGAAGAAGGGGGGCAGTAATGTATTGGGGAAGGGAAGAAGGGAGGCAGTAATCTATTGGGGAAGGGAAGAAGGGAGGCAGTAATGTATTGGGGAAGGGAAGAAGGGAGGCAGTAATGTATTGGGGAAGGGAAGAAGGGGGGCAGTAATGTATTGGGGAAGGGAAGAAGGGAGGCAGTAATGTATTGGGGAAGGGAAGAAGGGAGGCAGTAATGTATTGGGGAAGGGAAGAAGGGAGGCAGTAATGTATTGGGGAAGGGAAGAAGGGGGGCAGTAATGTATTGGGGAAGGGAAGAAGGGGGGCAGTAATGTATTGGGGAAGGGAAGAAGGGGGGCAGTAATGTATTAGGGGATGGGGGTCAACTGTGTATTAGGGGAGGGAGGGGTCAGCAGTGTATTAGGGGGAGGGGGGTCAGCAGTGTATTAGGGGAAGAGGGGGGGGGGATGGGAAAGATCTGACTTGGGAATTTGAGATGAGGCAATGATTATATTTTTTACATTTGTGGCCTAATGAATAATCTATATATATGTGTGTATGTAGAAGGAAATGTAAATAGGTGGGGCTACAGGGGTGAGGGAATTATATTTGTAATATATTTATTAGGAACTGTGGAGGGAAGGGGGTTGGATGAGAGCATTAAATATCATAGCATTAAATATTATATTTATGGGGTAGGAACTGTATTATATATTTTTGGTTTAGTGCAGGGGTAGGTAACCTTTGACACTCCCTTTGTTTTTTGACTACATCTCCATTAAGGCTTGCAAAGCATCATGGGAGGTGTAGTCCACAACATCTGGAGTGGCAAAGGATGTCTCCTCCTGGTTTAAAGCATAGGTGTATAACCATTTGGCTTCCCCAGGCCAAAATAACCCCTTAAACTCTTAAAGGATCACTATAGTGTCAGGAAAACAAAGCGGTTTTCCTGACACTTTAGTACCCTGAGGGTGCCCACACCCTCAGGGTCCCACTCCCGTGGCGCTGAAGGGGTTAAATTCCCTTCAGTTACTTACCTTAAAGAGACAGAGCAACAAGCTAAGTTAGCTGGAAGCCTTCACCGGTTTTTGGTGAGTACTGCTGAAATTACAGCAGGACCATCAGCAGCACCACAGGAGACTCGTAATCCTGATCATGTGTCGGTAGACATTCCTGTTCCTGCATTAGAAGCAGAGACAGTTCCATCTAAGGATGTTTATACTCAGCCAAATCTGCCAGAAAATATTGACCAAAAAGTTTATACTGATATTGGCTATTGGCCTGAAACCATGGATGAAACCTTGAAAACTGAACTTGTCAGGCGAGGGACAGAGGAACTGCAGAATAAGGATGCATGGTTTCCAAGAGACAGTAATGGCAGGTCATTTTCCAAGGATTGGTTCTACATACATTTGGACAATGGTGAGACTATGTTAAGGACATGGTCGGTGTTTTCTCGCCTGTAAACAATGCTGCATATTGCTTTCCTTGCATGTGTTGGAAAATAAACTTGTATTTAGATGCATTTTACTTTAATTACATAAGTATTTTCATAAAAAACAATACATGTGCTTGGGGGGTAAGGGTTTCTTTAACTAATCTAGTAGAAGAGACTCGAGTGCTAAAATCCACGGGTTAGGGGGCGCAAATTACTTGCCTTGCCCCGGGTGCTGACAACCCACGCTACGCCACTGAGTGTATCATACAGTAATGTGCAGTGTGTAAGTGTATCATACAGTAATGTGCAGTGTGTGAGTGTATCATGCAGTAATGGGCAGTGTGTAAGTGTATCATACAGTAATGTGCAGTGTGAGTGTATCATACAGTAATGTGCAGTGTGTAAGTGTATCATGCAGTAATGGGCAGTGTGTAAGTGTATCATACAGTAATGTGCAGTGTGTGTGTATCATACAGTAATGTGCAGTGTGTGAGTGTATCATACAGTAACGTGCAGAGTGTGAGTGTATCATACAGTAATGTGCAGTGTGTGAGTGTATCATACAGTAATGTGCAGTGTGTGTGTATCATACAGTAACATGCAGTGTGTAAGTGTATCATACAGTAATGTGCAGTGTGTGAGTGTATCATCCAGTAATGTGCAGTGTGTGTGAATCATACAGTAATGTGCAGTGTGTGAGTGTATCATACAGTAATGTGCAGTGTGTGAGTGTATCATACAGTAATGTGCAGTGTGTGTGTATCATACAGTAATGTGCAGTGTGTGTGTGTGTATCATACAGTAATGTGCAGTGTGTGAGTGTATCATCCAGTAATGTGTAGTGTGTGAGTGTATCATACAGTAATGTGCAGTGTGTGAGTGTATCATCCAGTAATGTGCAGTGTGTGAGTGTATCATCCAGTAATGTGCAGTGTGTGAGTGTATCATACAGTAACGTGCAGTGTGTGCGTGTATCATCCAGTAATGTGCAGTGTGTGAGTGTATCATCCAGTAATGTGCAGTGTGTAAGTGTATCATCCAGTAATGTGCAGTGTGTGAGTGTATCATGAAGTAATGTGCAGTGTGTGAGTGTATCATCCAGTAATGTGCAGTCTGTGAGTGTATCATACAGTAATGTGCAGTGTGTGTGTGTATCATACAGTAATGTGCAGTGTGTGTGTATCATACAGTAACATGCAGTGTGTAAGTGTATCATCCAGTAATGTGCAGTGTGTGAGTGTATCATCCAGTAATGTGTAGTGTGTGAGTGTATCATACAGTAATGTGCAGTGTGTGAGTGTATCATGAAGTAATGTGCAGTGTGTGAGTGTATCATCCAGTAATGTGCAGTGTGTGAGTGTATCATCCAGTAATGTGCAGTGTGTGAGTGTATCATACAGTAACGTGCAGTGTGTGCGTGTATCATCCAGTAATGTGCAGTGTGTGAGTGTATCATCCAGTAATGTGCAGTGTGTAAGTGTATCATCCAGTAATGTGCAGTGTGTGAGTGTATCATCCAGTAATGTGCAGTGTGTAAGTGTATCATCCAGTAATGTGCAGTGTGTGAGTGTATCATGAAGTAATGTGCAGTGTGTGAGTGTATCATCCAGTAATGTGCAGTCTGTGAGTGTATCATACAGTAATGTGCAGTGTGTGAGTGTATCATCCAGTAATGTGCAGAGTGTGAGTGTATCATACAGTAACGTGCAGTGTGTGAGTGTATCATGTAGTAACGTGCAGTTTGTGTGTGTATCATGCAGTAACGTGCAGTGTGTGAGTGTATCATGTAATAATGTGCAGTGTGTGAGTGTATCATACAGTAACGTGCAGTGTGTGAGTGTATCATGCAGTAATGTGCAGTGTGTGAGTGTATCATGCAGTAATGTGCAGTGTGTGAGTGTATCATGCAGTAATGTGCAGTGTGTGAGTGTATCATGCAGTAATGTGCAGCGTGTGCGTGTATCATGCAGTAATGTGCAGTGTGTGAGTGTATCATACAGTAATGTGCAGTGTGTGAGTGTATCATACAGTAATGTGCAGTGTGTGAGTGTATCATGTAATAATGTGCAGTGTGTGAGTGTATCATGTAATAATGTGCAGTGTGTGAGTGTATCATGCAGTAATGTGCAGTGTGTGAGTGTATCATGTAATAATGTGCAGTGTGTGAGTGTATCATGCAGTAATGTGCAGCGTGTGCGTGTATCATACAGTAACGTGCAGTGTGTGAGTGTATCATGCAGTAATGTGCAGTGTGTGAGTGTATCATGCAGTAATGTGCAGTGTGTGAGTGTATCATACAGTAATGTGCAGTGTGTGAGTGTATCATACAGTAATGTGCAGTGTGTGAGTGTATCATACAGTAATGTGCAGTGTGTGTGTATCATACAGTAATGTGCAGTGTGAGTGTATCATGCAGTAATGTGCAGTGTGTGAGTGTATCATGCAGTAATGGGCAGTGTGTGAGTGTATCATGCAGTAATGTGCAGCGTGTGCGTGTATCATGCAGTAATGTGCAGTGTGTGAGTGTTTCATACAGTAATGTGCAGTGTGTGAGTGTATCATACAGTAATGTGCAGTGTGTGAGTGTATCATGTAATAATGTGCAGTGTGTGAGTGTATCATGTAATAATGTGCAGTGTGTGAGTGTATCATGTAATAATGTGCAGTGTGTGAGTGTATCATGCAGTAATGTGCAGTGTGTGAGTGTATCATGTAATAATGTGCAGTGTGTGAGTGTATCATGCAGTAATGTGCAGCGTGTGCGTGTATCATGCAGTAATGTGCAGTGTGTGAGTGTATCATACAGTAATGTGCAGTGTGTGAGTGTATCATACAGTAATGTGCAGTGTGTGAGTGTATCATACAGTAACGTGCAGTGTGTGAGTGTATCATGTAATAATGTGCAGTGTGTGAGTGTATCATACAGTAACGTGCAGTGTGTGAGTGTATCATGCAGTAATGTGCAGTGTGTGAGTGTATCATGCAGTAATGTGCAGTGTGTGAGTGTATCATGCAGTAATGTGCAGTGTGTGAGTGTATCATACAGTAATGTGCAGTGTGTGAGTGTATCATACAGTAATGTGCAGTGTGTGAGTGTATCATACAGTAATGTGCAGTGTGTGAGTGTATCATACAGTAATGTGCAGTGTGTGAGTGTATCATACAGTAATGTGCAGTGTGTGAGTGTATCATGCAGTAATGTGCAGTGTGTGAGTGTATCATACAGTAATGTGCAGTGTGTGAGTATATCATACAGTAATGTGCAGTGTGTGAGTGTATCATACAGTAATGTGCAGTGTGTGAGTGTATCATGCAGTAATGTGCAGCGTGTGAGTGTATCATACAGTAATGTGCAGTGTGTGAGTGTATCATCCAGTAATGTGCAGTGTGTGCATGTATCATACAGTAATGTGCAGTGTGTGTGTGTATCATACAGTAATGTGCAGTGTGTGCATGTATCATACAGTAATGTGCAGTGTGTGCGTGTATCATACAGTAATGTGCAGTGTGTGAGTGTATCATACAGTAATGTGCAGTGTGTGCTTGTATCATACAGTAATGTGCAGTGTGTGCATGTATCATACAGTAATGTGCAGTGTGTGAGTGTATCATACAGTAATGTGCAGTGTGTGAGTGTATCATACAGTAATGTGCAGCGTGTGCGTGTATCATACAGTAATGTGCAGTGTGTGAGTGTATCATCCAGTAATGTGCAGTGTGAGTGTATCATGAAGTAATGTGCAGTTAGTGAGTGTATCATCCAGTAATGTGCAGCGTGTGCGTGTATCATACAGTAATGTGCAGTGTGTGAGTGTATCATACAGTAATGTGCAGTGTGTGAGTGTATCATACAGTAATGTGCAGTGTGTGTGTATCATACAGTAATGTGCAGTGTGTGTGTGTATCATACAGTAATGTGCAGTGTGTGCATGTATCATACAGTAATGTGCAGTGTGTGAGTGTATCATACAGTAATGTGCAGTGTGTGAGTGTATCATACAGTAATGTGCAGTGTGTGAGTGTATCATACAGTAATGTGCAGTGTGTGTGTATCATACAGTAATGTGCAGTGTGTGAGTGTATCATACAGTAATGTGCAGTGTGTGTGTATCATACAGTAATGTGCAGTGTGTGAGTGTATCATACAGTAATGTGCAGTGTGTGAGTGTATCATACAGTAATGTGCAGTGTGTGAGTGTATCATGCAGTAATGTGCAGTGTGTGTGTATCATACAGTAATGTGCAGTGTGTGAGTGTATCATACAGTAATGTGCAGTGTGTGAGTGTATCATACAGTAATGTGCAGTGTGTGAGTGTATCATGCAGTAATGTGCAGTGTGTGTGTATCATACAGTAATGTGCAGTGTGTGAGTGTATCATACAGTAATGTGCAGTGTGTGAGTGTATCATACAGTAATGTGCAGTGTGTGTGTATCATACAGTAATGTGCAGTGTGTGAGTTTATCATACAGTAATGTGCAGTGTGTGAGTGTATCATACAGTAATGTGCAGTGTGTGTGTATCATACAGTAATGTGCAGTGTGTGAGTGTATCATACAGTAATGTGCAGTGTGTGAGTGTATCATACAGTAATGTGCAGTGTGTGTGTATCATACAGTAATGTGCAGTGTGTGAGTGTATCATGCAGTAATGTGCAGTGTGTGTGTATCATACAGTAATGTGCAGTGTGTGAGTGTATCATACAGTAATGTGCAGCGTGTGCGTGTATCATACAGTAATGTGCAGTGTGTGAGTGTATCATACAGTAATGTGCAGTGTGTGAGTGTATCATACAGTAATGTGCAGTGTGTGTGTGTATCATACAGTAATGTGCAGTGTGTGAGTGTATCATGCAGTAATGTGCAGTGTGTGTGTGTATCATACAGTAATGTGCAGTGTGTGAGTGTATCATACAGTAATGTGCAGTGTGTGAGTGTATCATACAGTAATGTGCAGTGTGCGAGTGTATCATACAGTAATGTGCAGTGTGTGTGTATCATCCAGTAATGTGCAGTGTGTGTGTGTATCATACAGTAATGTGCAGTGTGTGTGTGTATCATACAGTAATGTGCAGTGTGTGTGTGTATCATCCAGTAATGTGCAGTGTGTGCGTGTATCATACAGTAATGTGCAGTGTGTGTGTGTATCATACAGTAATGTGCAGTGTGTGTGTGTATCATCCAGTAATGTGCAGTGTGTGCGTGTATCATACAGTAATGTGCAGTGTGTGTGTGTATCATACAGTAATGTGCAGTGTGTGTGTGTATCATACAGTAATGTGCAGTGTGTGCGTGTATCATACAGTAATGTGCAGTGTGTGTGTATCATACAGTAATGTGCAGTGTGTGTGTGTATCATACAGTAATGTGCAGTGTGTGTGTGTATCATACAGTAATGTGCAGTGTGTGCATGTATCATACAGTAATGTGCAGTGTGTGTGTGTGTATCATACAGTAATGTGCAGTGTGTGAGTGTATCATGCAGTAATGTGCAGTGTGTGTGTATCATACAGTAATGTGCAGTGTGTGTGTGTATCATACAGTAATGTGCAGTGTGTGCATGTATCATACAGTAATGTGCAGTGTGTGTGTGTATCATCCAGTAATGTGCAGTGTGTGTGTGTATCATACAGTAATGTGCAGTGTGTGTGTGTATCATACAGTAATGTGCAGTGTGTGTGTATCATCCAGTAATGTGCAGTGTGCGAGTGTATCATGCAGTAATGTGCAGTGTGTGAGTGTATCATACAGTAATGTGCAGTGTGTGTGTGTATCATCCAGTAATGTGCAGTGTGTGTGTGTATCATACAGTAATGTGCAGTGTGTGTGTGTATCATACAGTAATGTGCAGTGTGTGCATGTATCATACATGAAGGGATCTGCATTAAAAAGCCACATTTCAGGGGTTGGAGAAGAGGCCCTGACAATAGCTTTTATAGTTGAATCAGTGACAGGTTTTTGCTTCTCAGCGTTGGAAGAGATTCTATAACTGACTGACAGCAATGTGTTTCCACATCCCATTGCCAGATACGCCATATGTCTGCACTAGGAAAAATATTCATTAGATCAGATAGGCATTTGACTGGCCAGGAATGGCTTCCCCCTCGCTGGATGCTCGTTAGTACCTGGGGGGGGGGGGCACTTATGTGTATCCAGATGATACACTGGATGCTCCTCAAAAGGGGAACATCTTCACGAGAAGGAGGGCTAGTAGGGGTATAATCTGTGCAAAGAATTCAAAAGGGTCTCTTCCGTCAAAGTGAACTGACAAGTGAAGTGCAAAATCAGGAATTAGTAACAAAGCTGGAAAAAGAGGCAAGTTGGAGAATCTCTCCAAATCACCTAGCTATGGCTGATTTTAGCAGTTCGCTTGGCAGTTCACTTAAAGTGAATAGTCCCCGAAGTGTCCTTCTTCATTGGGTACTAGTTTCCTGACTGGATTGGGGAATGAGCAGCTGGGATTTTTTGTCATGTCTGTCCCACTTATCTGCCAGAGTTCAATCACAGTCATAGCAATGTCTCAGGATTGAGTCATAGCTAGCAGACATGGGTATAACAGGTGGACTCCACAGTAAGGAAGCGTGTGCTGTCAACACGCCCCCTGCCGGTAGCTGGATGTATTTGCTGAGATGTTTCAATAATAATGCTGATAATCTCCTGCGTTGTCAAGTCTCTCGACATATAGAAGGAACAGCGTCACCTGCATATTGTTTATTCTGTGAATGTAGAGAATAATGCAAGTTATGAAAAAACGACTTATAGATTGTGTTAGCAGAAAGGCAAACAAATTGCTTGAATTGAGAGGAAATGTGTCGTAGAGCGTTCCAGGGACATAAATGTGTTCCACATGCTGCAGAAAGAGCATGCAAGGTGCAGCCCGGCAGTATGAAGGATGGATATACGCACAGACACAATCCAATTAATTAATCAGGGTCCTATGAGATCGCCAGATTAATTAACTGGATTCTGTGCATTTTTGTGTCTTGCACAGTGTCGGGCTGCACTTTGCATGCTCTTTCTGCAGCAAGTGGTGCACACATGTGTCCCTGGAAACATGGCTGCTTTTGGCTACTATGCATCGAGTCAATAGATGAGATTATAAAAAAGAAGAAGCCGACAGACACATTTAAAACCCTTTTTTTTCCTCTTAGTTCACACATTTGCTTGAAACTCTGCTAAAACAATGTGTAGATAATTCTTTATTTTCTACAATCACAATTTAAACACTGTTTAGGTGACCCGGCATCTTTACAAGTGAAGTACAGAGGTTGCATAACCTGGCATTGGTGGAATGAAGGGTATCCTGAAACCGTGGGACTTGCTGGTCAACCCTCCTAGTCTGCATGGTAAACAAGAATTATTGAACTACAACTCCCATGATGCATGTTTGGCCCCTAGCTAAGGTTTACCTTAAAGGGACTGTATCCCCTAAACAATGTTTTTACTGTGCATATAGAGAATATAAACTGATTGAAAAATATCTATACATTGTGTTAGCAAAACTGCAAGCAAATGCCTCAATTAGGAGAAAAATGAGTCTCCTGTTGATGACATCACCTGTGGCCTGATATGCAAATGAACTTCTTTTCAATGGGAAATGTGTAATTTCCATCTCAAACCACATGTGATGTCATCAACAGGAGACAGCACAGACACATTTTAAAACACCCCTTTACTAGCCATAAGCTGGAAAAGGTTACTTGATGTTATATGCTTTCTAATGACTTTGCTATCTCATCCAGGGTTCATTTGAAACAATTCCCCTTAATGTCCCTTTTAACCCATTAATTAGCATCCTTTTGTATTTTCACGGGAAAAATGAACTGCGATCACAGTGTTTGCGGCCTGTAAATGCAGGCAATGTATAATGGAGTTAGAGCCCTTCCTGACCAGTCTTAAGAGGTTCTTTTTGTGGATCCCAGAGCATTAATCAATCCAGGATAAAAGAGCACTTTGCTTTAACTACTTAACCCTGTGAGTGATGATCAAGTGTATAGTGGGAATTAAAGGGACAGTATTTTACTGTGACTGTAGAGCATAAAAAAATATTGACAATGATCTATACATTGTGTTAGCCAAACTGCAAGTAAAGGCCTAAATTAGGAGGAGAATGTGTTTTAAATGTGTCTGTGGAGTCTCCAGCTTATGACATCACCTGTGGCACGGTATGCAAATTACACATTTCCCATTGAAAACCAGTTCATTTGCATACCGTGCCACGGGTGATGTCATAAGCTGGAGACTCCACAGGCACATTTAAAACACATTTCCCTCCTAACTTAGGCAATTTTGCCCAGACCATGTATAGATCATTTTTTATGCACAGTAACAACAATGTTTAGGTGATACAGCCCCTTTAAAGGCACATCTAGCCATCAAGGGGTTACATTTCACCCCTGCACCCTTCCTATAGGGTACACAGACAACGCAAGACCAGCAGAGGTGTTTATTATTTCGTCTTTCTCATGTTAATATCCTTTGCTTTCAAATAGATTGCTTTCATAATCAAAGCTGGAATGAAAAGGGATTTAGGGTTTGTAGAAGAAATAGGGCATGGAGATGTGCAAATCAGGCCACATCTGTACCACGCAAGGGATGTGAAGGGTCAGTGAAAGGGACTAATCCACGGACTGTGAACGTAGAGAATAAGAAAAAATATCTGTCCATTGTGTTAGCAGCATTACAGCAGATGATTAAAAGAAGAGAAATGTATGATTTAAATGTGTCAGAGGAGTCTAATGCTTATGACATCACCTGTGGCTAGGGTTGCCACCTTTTCTTCAAAAAAATACCGGCCTTGGGATCAAGCCAAGTTTTTACCGGCCTGCCGGTAAAATACCGGCCAGGTGGCAACCCTAACTGTGGCTTGATATGCAAACTAGACATATCTCGTTGAAAATGTGTTAATTTGCATATCAAGCATCAGAAATATACACAGGAACAGTCATTATAATTATTCAGAGTATCAGAAATATACACAGGCACAGTCATTATGATTATTCAGAGTATCAGAAATATACACAGGCACAGTCATTATGATTATCCAGAGTATCAGAAATATACACAGGCACAGTCATTATGATTATCCAGAGAATCAGAAACATACACAGGCACAATCATTATGATTATCCAGCATAACATAAATATACACAGGCACAGTCATTATGATTACCCAGAGTAACAGAAATATACACAGGCACAGTAATTACGATTATCCAGAGTATCAGAAATATACACAGGCAAAATCATTATGATTATCCAGAGTATCAGAAATATACACAGGCACAGTACTTATGATTATTATCCAGAGTAACAGAAACATTCACAGACACAGTCATTATAATTATTCAGAGTATCAGAAATATACACAGGCACAGTCATTATAATTATCCAGAGAAACAGAAATATACACAGGCACAGTCATTATGATTATCCAGTATAACATAAATATACACAGGCACAGTCCTTATGATTATCCAGAGAATCAGAAACATACAGAGGCCCAATCATTATGATTATCCAGCATAACATAAATATACACAGGCACAGTCCTTATGATTATCCAGAGTAACAGAAATATACACAGGCACAGTCATTTTGATTACCCAGAGTAACAGAAATATACACAGGCACAGTAATTATAATTATTCAGAGTATCAGAAATATACACATGCAAAATCATTATGATTATCCAGAGTATCAGAAATATACACAGGCACAGTACTTATGATTATTATCCAGAGTAACAGAAACATTCACAGACACAGTCATTATAATTATTCAGAGTAACAGAAATATACACAGGAACAGTCATTATGATTATCCAGAGAAACAGAAATATACACAGGCAAAGTCATTATGATTATCGAGTATAACATAAATATACACAGACACAGTCGTTAAAATTATCCAGAGTATCAGAAACATCCACAGGCACAGTATTTTAATTATCCAGAGTAACAGAAACATTCAAAGGCACAGGCATTATAATTATCCAGAGAATCAGAAACATACACAGGCACAGTCATTATAATTATCCAGAGAATCATAAACATACACAGGCACAGTCATTATAATTATCCAGAATATCAGAAATATAAGCAGGCACAATCATTATGATTATCCAGAGTATCATAAATATACACAGGCACAGTCATTATGATTATCCAGAGTATCATAAATATACACAGGCACAGTCATTATGATTATCCAGAGTATCATAAATATACACAGGCACAGTCATTATGATTATCTAGAGTATCAGAAATATACACAGGCACAGTCATTATGATTATCCAGATTATCAGAAATATACACAGGCACAGTCATTTTGATTATCCAGAGTAACAGAAATATACACAGGCACAGCCATTATGATTACCCAGAGTAACAGAAATATACACAGGCACAGTAATTACGATTATCCAGAGTATCAGAAATATACACAGGCAAAATCAATATGATTATCCAGAGTATCAGAAATATACACAGGTACAGTACTTATGATTATTATCCAGAGTAACAGAAACATTCACAGACACAGTCATTATAATTATTCAGAGTATCAGAAATATACACAGGCACAGTCATTATAATTATCCAGAGAAACAGAAATATACACAGGCACAGTCATTATGATTATCCAGTATAACATAAATATACACAGGCACAGTCATTATGATTATCCAGAGAATCAGAAACATACACAGGCACAATCATTATGATTATCCAGCATAACATAAATATACACAGGCACAGTCATTATGATTATCCAGAGTAACAGAAATATACACAGGCACAGTCATTATGATTATCCAGAGTAACAGAAATATACACAGGCACAGTCATTTTGATTACCCAGATTAACAGAAATATACACAGGCACAGTAATTATAATTATTCAGAGTATCAGAAATATATACATGCAAAATCATTATGATTATCCAGAGTATCAGAAATATACACAGGCACAGTACTTATGATTATTATCCAGAGTAACAGAAACATTCACAGACACAGTCATTATAATTATTCAGAGTAACAGAAATATACACAGGAACAGTCATTATGATTATCCAGAGAAACAGAAATATACACAGGCAAAGTCATTATGATTATCCAGTATAACATAAATATACACAGACACAGTCGTTAAAATTATCCAGAGTATCAGAAACATCCACAGGCACAGTATTTTAATTATCCAGAGTAACAGAAACATTCAAAGGCACAGGCATTCTAATTATCCAGAGAATCAGAAACATACACAGGCACAGTCATTATAATTATCCAGAATATCATAAATATAAGCAGGCACAATCATTATGATTATCCAGAGTATCATAAATATACACAGGCACAGTCATTATGATTATCCAGAGTATCATAAATATACACAGGCACAGTCATTATGATTATCCAGAGTATCATAAATATACACAGGCACAGTCATTATGATTATCTAGAGTATCAGAAATATACACAGGCACAGTCATTATGATTATCCAGATTATCAGAAATATACACAGGCACAGTCATTTTGATTATCCAGAGTAACAGAAATATACACAGGCACAGCCATTATGATTACCCAGAGTAACAGAAATATACACAGGCACAGTAATTACGATTATCCAGAGTATCAGAAATATACACAGGCAAAATCAATATGATTATCCAGAGTATCAGAAATATACACAGGCACAGTACTTATTATTATTATCCAGAGTAACAGAAACATTCACAGACACAGTCATTATAATTATTCAGAGTAACAGAAACATACACAGGCACAATCATTATGATTATCCAGAGTAACAGAAACTAACACAGGCACAGTCATTATGATTATCCAGAGTATCAGAAATATACACAGGCACGGTGATTATGATTATCCAGAGTATCAGAAATATACACAGGCACAGTCATTATGGTTATCTAGAGTATCAGAAATATACACAGGCACAGTCATTATGATTATCCAGAGTATCAGAAATATACACAGGCATAGTCATTATGATTATCCAGAGTATGAGAAATATACACAGGCAAAGTCATTTTGATTACCCAGAGTAACAGAAATATACACAGGCACAGTAATTACGATTATCCAGAGTATCAGAAATATACACAGGCAAAATCATTATGATTATATAGAGTATCAGAAATATACACAGGCACAGTACTTATGTTTATTATCCAGAGTAACAGAAACATTCACAGACACAGTCATTATAATTATTCAGAGTAACAGAAACATACACAGGCACAGTCATTATAATTATTCAGAGAAACAGAAATATACACAGGCACAGTCATTATGCTTATCCAGATTATCAGAAGCATAAACAGACACAGTCGTTAAAATTATCCAGAGTATCAGAAACATCCACAGGCACAGTATTTGAATTATTCAGAATAACAGAATCATTCATAGGCACAGTTATTATAATTATCCAGAGAATCAGACACATCCACATACACAGTATTTGAAGTATCCAGAGAAACAGAAACATTGATAGGCGCAGTCATTATGATTGTCCAGTCCTGTGCTGGAAACATGTGTATAATGCAATATAGCATCAGTCCTGTGCTGGTAACATGTGTATAATGCAATATAGCATCAGTCCTGTGCTGGTAACATGTGTATAATGCAATATAGCATCAGTCCTGTGCTGGTAACATATGTATCATACAATATAGCATCAGTCCTGTGCTGGTAACATGTGTATCATACAATATAGCATCAGTCCTGTGCTGGTAACATGTGTATCATACAGTATAGCATCAGTCCTGTGCTGGTAACATGTGTATCATACAGTATAGCATCCGTCTTGTGGTAACATGTGCATCATCATACAATATAGCATCAGTCCTGTGCTGGTAACATGTGTATAATGCAATATAGCATCAGTCCTGTGCTGGTAACATGTGTATAATGCAATATAGCATCAGTCCTGTGCTGGTAACATGTGTATAATGCAATATAGCATCAGTCCTGTGCTGGTAACATGTGTATAATGCAATATAGCATCAGTCCTGTGCTGGTAACATGTGTATCATACAATATAGCATCGGTCCTGTGCTGGTAACATGTGTATCATACAATATAGCATCAGTCCTGTGCTGGTAACATGTGTATCATACAATATAGCATCAGTCCTGTGCTGGTAACATGTGTATCATACAATAATGCATCAGTCCTGTGCTGGTAACATGTGTATCATACAATAATGCATCAGTCCTGTGCTGGTAACATGTGTATCATACAATAATGCATCAGTCATGTGCTGGTAACATGTGTATCATACAATATAGCATCAGTCCAGTGCTGATAACATGCATATCATACAATATAGCATCAGTCCTGTGCTGGTAACATGTGTATCATACAGTATAGCATCAGTCCTGTGCTGGTAACATGTGTATCATACAGTATAGCATCCGTCTTGTGGTAACATGTGCATCATCATACAATATAGCATCAGTCCTGTGCTGGTAACATGTGTATAATGCAATATAGCATCAGTCCTGTGCTGGTAACATGTGTATAATGCAATATAGCATCAGTCCTGTGCTGGTAACATGTGTATAATGCAATATAGCATCAGTCCTGTGCTGGTAACATGTGTATAATGCAATATAGCATCAGTCCTGTGCTGGTAACATGTGTATCATACAATATAGCATCAGTCCTGTGCTGGTAACATGTGTATCATACAATATAGCATCAGTCCTGTGCTGGTAACATGTGTATCATACAATATAGCATCAGTCCTGTGCTGGTAACATGTGTATCATACAATAATGCATCAGTCCTGTGCTGGTAACATGTGTATCATACAATAATGCATCAGTCCTGTGCTGGTAACATGTGTATCATACAATAATGCATCAGTCATGTGCTGGTAACATGTGTATCATACAATATAGCATCAGTCCAGTGCTGATAACATGCATATCATACAATATAGCATCAGTCCTGTGCTGGTAACATGTGTATCATACAGTATAGCATCAGTCCTGTGCTGGTAACATGTGTATCATACAATATAGCATCAGTCCTGTGCTGGTAACATGTGTATCAATCATACAGTATAGCATCAGTCCTGTGCTGGTAACATGTGTATCATACAATATAGCATCAGTCCTGTGCTGGTAACATGTATCATATAATATAGCATCAGTCCTGTGCTGGTAACATGTGTATCATACAGTATAGCATAAGTCCTGTGCTGGTAACATGTGTATCATACAATATAGCATCAGTCCTGTGCTGGTAACATGTGTATCATACAATATAGCATCAGTCCTGTGCTGGTAACATGTGTATCATACAATAATGCATCAGTCCTGTGCTGGTAACATGTGTATCATACAATATAGCATCAGTCCTGTGCTGGTAACATGTGTATCATACAGTATAGCATCAGTCCTGTGCTGGTAACATGTGTATCATACAGTATAGCATCCGTCTTGTGGTAACATGTGCATCATCATACAATATAGCATCAGTCCTGTGCTGGTAACATGTGTATAATGCAATATAGCATCAGTCCTGTGCTGGTAACATGTGTATAATGCAATATAGCATCAGTCCTGTGCTGGTAACATGTGTATAATGCAATATAGCATCAGTCCTGTGCTGGTAACATGTGTATAATGCAATATAGCATCAGTCCTGTGCTGGTAACATGTGTATCATACAATATAGCATCGGTCCTGTGCTGGTAACATGTGTATCATACAATATAGCATCAGTCCTGTGCTGGTAACATGTGTATCATACAATATAGCATCAGTCCTGTGCTGGTAACATGTGTATCATACAATAATGCATCAGTCCTGTGCTGGTAACATGTGTATCATACAATAATGCATCAGTCCTGTGCTGGTAACATGTGTATCATACAATAATGCATCAGTCATGTGCTGGTAACATGTGTATCATACAATATAGCATCAGTCCAGTGCTGATAACATGCATATCATACAATATAGCATCAGTCCTGTGCTGGTAACATGTGTATCATACAGTATAGCATCAGTCCTGTGCTGGTAACATGTGTATCATACAGTATAGCATCCGTCTTGTGGTAACATGTGCATCATCATACAATATA